>CP053460.1:0-125560 GCA_022644695.1 Cenchrus purpureus | reverse complement strand
GATGTACTTAGAGAGATGCAATCTTCTAGTACTTTATCTACTCTTAATTCTAGTCTTGTCAGTTCCGTACTTAATAATCCTAAAAGTGTGGATGAGCAGATTAATGTCAGTCAAAAGTCTACTATTAAAGAGCCGACTAATGATATTATTGATCCTTGCAATAATTTGCCTATTTGTGATGTTGTTGGTCAAGAAACAAGTTGGTCGTCTCTAGCCGAAATTATTGACCCAAAATACCCTATCAAGAGCATAGAGACTACATCTAGTGCATCGACGCTCGGGGGCAACGAAACAAAGGCAACAGTACTGGTTGCATTGTGACCGGTCTGACCAGATCTCAAAACGTTCTAACCGCCTCATCTAGGGTTTCACAAAATAAATCAAAACCAAAGATGGTTAAACCCAAAAAGCCTGAGATATTGGTGTTTGGAAAATTGTTGAATCCAAAGGCCGTCATAAGCATCAAAGAGAAAAGCCAAAGAATGTCTCTCTCTACATCACCCACCGCTCCACCAGGTCACAATGCAACCAGTATCGTTGCCTTTGTGACCGGTCTGACCAGTTCCCAAAACGGCCTGACCAGTTCCCGAGTTGCAACTTCTGGCTAAGTCTCAAAGACAAAAGAATGTCAATGATGCTAGTCCATCTAAAAATTCCAAATGCCCAAAATCTTCTCCTAGAGAGAAGTTCCATATATAACTAGAATCGGCAATGGAGTAACTCTCCAAATCAACGTCATTTTCTCCATATGGATCATCAATGCCTATACCATGGGAATCGGCAAATTGTTGATTAGTGACGCAACCACATTTTAGCGTCATTGATTTATGACGTTCCTGGCTGATCTCGTCATAATATTTCACTTCCGAGCAAATTTAGTGACAAAATTTTTTTTTGTCATTACGGTTGGTACTGTAGCCGGGCGTTCCTGTTCGATGCTGTTTTGTGACGCCATAAGCTCTGAAAAAACGTCATAAACCAACATCGGTCCCACATGTAAGCATTATTTTAAAATTAGAGTGTTCCAAGTCTTCATAAAATTCAGTAGGGTCCCACATGTAAGCATTTTTTCGAAAATAGAGTGTTCCAAGTCGTCATAAAATTTTCCAGGGTCCCACATGTAAGCATTTTCGCCATGGTCGATGGCGTCATAAACCAACTTTGGTCCCACATGTAAGTATTATTTCAAAATAAAGTGTTCCAAGTCGTCATAAAATTCAGTTGGGTCCCACATGTAAGTATTTTTTTGAAAATAGAGTGTTCCAAGTCGTCATAAATAGTTCTAGGGTCCCACGTGTAAGCATAGGTCACGAAATGTTGCAAAAATAATTTGCCATGGCATGGGTTCGAACCAGGGACCTGAAGGAACAAGGTTGTGCTGTTTACCACTGCACCACTTGTTGGTTGTGATAGGTATATGGGAAACTCTACTAATAGTTCATGCAAATTCTTATCCGTGACCGGTCCCACATGTAAGTTTTAGTTGAGTCTATAATTACGTATCGAATGGTCGAGACACTTCACTCGACTTCAAAAGACTTTTGACTTCCGCTACGCAGATTTGCAATAGTTCATGGTAGGAATGGCGGATCCTAGCGGTGAGGGGAAGATGGTTGTGCCGCCACATCCCAGCAACAAGAGGATGAGACAGCAAGACGAGGTTGGTCCTCTGGTTTGAGCGCTATATTTGCCCCTATCTTACTAGGGTTGGGGATATCTAGATTTGGGGATCTGGAGGATTGATGAGCATATTTGGTAGATTTAGATTGGATTGTCGTACCTTTAGATTTGCACTTCGATAGGTGTTAGAAGTTGATAGGCTATAGACAATTCATGTTAGATTCGAAGTTTTCAATTTGCATCGTCTTACGAGGGTTTTGTATTTTAGTAGCTTCTAGATGTGCTTCAAGCCACTGCTTTATGGATTTTTGTGGAGGTGCACAATTGATAGGATTGATAGGTCAATCATTTAATGAATTGATAGATTGAAGATACTATTTTGGAGCTGCAGACCGTTGAAGGGACATCTGGATTCTGCCACGATTGTTAGCGTTTGCACAATTCACGTGTTAGATTGGTTAGTTTCAATTTGCATCTTCGATGGATCGATAGGTTCATTTAGGACAACCATGCCCTTGTTGAGTTTATGTAGGTAGCAAACAACCGGTTTTGTGGCGTGTGTGGTTGTTTTACTACTCATACAATTGGGTTCAAGGGATTTAGGTTTTTATAGACTGAGATGAGTTTATTTTTCAGATCGAGATGAGTTTTCTCCAAGGATTAGTTTAGTTCTACAAGAACATCTTAATGTTATTTTAGAAGATGGATGCCCTCATCTCGGGAGAACTCTATTAGATCTCCAAAGAGATCCAAAACATGATAGAACAACTAGAGAAGAGAAAGCCAAGACACCTAAGAACAAGAACGAGGGCGATTATTCTTCTTACCATAGACATTGAATAAAGCGTCAATAAATGGGTAGGACATTGAGTTTGTTTGGTCTGCCTTTTTCTTTTAAATGTTCAAGAAGTTCGTTGTTATTGGACCCAAACGGGTACCCTTGCCTCATTAGGTACCGCTTCACCAACCGACAAACGAACTTTGAAAATTTAAAAGAAAAGACTGACCAAACAAACTCAATATCCTACCCATTCATTGACGCTTTTATTCCAATGTATATGGTAAGAAGAATGATCTCCGCCTCGCTTGTCTTGTCCTTAGGTGTGTATCAAGCTCTTCTCTTCTCGCTAATTGTTCTATTATGTTTTCGATCTCTTCGAGATCCTATAGAGTCCTCGCCGAGATGAGACATCCGATCTTCCGAAGAACATTAAGAAATGCAAGAGAGTCCCGCAAGGCCATAAAATTCACGGTAGGAGGTGAAGGAACAGGAGGAGGCCAAACATGAGATGGAGTTATGATTATGAATGAGTAGTGATGATTATTGTGAAACTTGTATCATGATTGTGTTTTGGTGTTGGCTGGATCATCGTATGATGTTTGCTACTTGTTGGTGGACTGGTGTGAACTTTGTGGTGATGAGTTTCTATGAGATGTCATCTTATAATGCCGATTTGGTTTAATCTATTCCAAATTGATTCGAGCATACTCACCATTCGAATTCATACGCATTGCAATGGAGGTCATTGAGAATTGCAGTTAACGACTGGCACCGAGCGTTAACCAATGAACTTGTGTGCACACCCCTCTGAACGGACGTGTCGATCATTGTGAATTGCAATGCCTGGCCTTATTTACTCTCCGACATGTACCAAGTCGAAAGGTTGAAGCTGCACTGCGTCAAAGATGTGGACATGGCAAGCGAGGAACCGTGACTTCATTTCTACGATGGGCAATTCAGGCTAATCGCACACAATTGCGTGACAAGTGCATGTCTCTCTTAGAGCGAATCTTTCCTCACGGAATACTCACATATGATTGGGCGGTTGTATGCACTGATCATCCCGAATTTATGCACAATCTCGAGAAGATCCAAACTCATTCGTTTCAAGCATACTCACCATTCGGAATTCATACGCGTTGCAATGGAGGTAGAGGAAGAACAATGGAGGTATGGTGGTAATAGATAGAGAAGGGGGAAGTTTTGATTGAGGAAACTCCGACTGTTGATGTTTCGCAAGGAGGACCTTCCTAGTGGTAAAAAGGGAGGAAAAGCTAAGATGTTGTTTGTTTGGATTGATCCAGAATCGGATCGTCCGTCCTTTTGATGGTTTGTAGGAAGGACATTCCTGAGAAACAATTGTGTAACTGCCCCAACAATAGCACGGAGCGGTTCTGGTAAGTTGGCGGGAGAAAAGCGCGCGCGACAGCCAAAAAAAAGTTTTCCCGCAGACAAGTGTATATATCTCATTTCTCTCGACGACGCGGCGTACACTACTGCAACTCTGCAAGAGAGACTCACGCACCACGCCCTTTTCCTTGTGGTAAAGACTAGAGCTAGCGTCGGTGCTTAGATCTGCTATTGCCCGTGGCGGGAATGGCGAATCGTAGCGACCTTAGCGGCGAACGGAGAAGGTGACTCGCTCCGCCGGTCAGTCCTCTGTTTAGCCATGCAACTTTGATCTGTCATACTAGCTAAGTGGAATTCTGGATTTGGGGATCTAGGTTAACAGACTATATTCATGTATTTTAAAGGTGTTTGGAGTATACTCCGAAAGCTCCAGATCGCCGGCACGCTGGTCCTCATGAAGTCATCGTTATAGATCCTAATGAAAATGAGTGCAAGGACGGGTTGCCTGTCCATCTGAAGTATGACTGGACTAGCGCCAACCCCGGGCGCCGATATGTATGTTGTGAGGTAAACGATAACTGTATCACTTCTAATAAATGTTGCTTCGTTTGATGTTAGTGTGGTCAATCGCTAATTATATGAACGAAATCGGTGATTGCGCATCGATGGCATGAAGTGCGTGTCGTTTAGGTGGATAGATCCACGAATGGGATATTAGGACTCTAAAAGTTCTAGAGAAACCGATGGAAATGAAGGGAAAAGCGAGAAGAAGCAAGGTCGTGGAAAGAAGCATGTACAATGCTAAGGAGGAGGCCAATGTCAAAGCAGTTGAGCTGCAGACGATAAACGTGATACTACGGGAGGTAACTCATAACCTGTTTGAGATGAGAAAGAAAATGAGAAATGATGCTCTGTTGTCTCCTACGTAAAAGGGTGAAGCCAACAGGTACCTAAAAGCTGAAAGGGAGGCAAGGATGTGGAAGGAATAATGTGCAAAGGCTAAGAGGGAGATTCAAGAGACTACCATTGAGCTGCAGCACAAGCAGCCCCTCTGGATTCTCGCAACACTTGTGGTGAAGAAGGTGAGGAATTGCAGACAGCCTCATATAAGAGGTCATTTAGCAAGGACAACAATGAGGAATAATGTGATTCGTGGTGTTATTGCTAGGTAGACGGTTTAGTGGTGCTAATCATGCTTGTATTTTGGTATTTGCTACTTGTTGGTGGTGTGAACTTTGTGGTGATGAGTAGTGTGAGATGCCATCTTATGATGTTTGATACTTGTCCGCCTGTTGATGTTTTGGGGAAGGACCTTCCTGATTATCGAATGCGTAACTGCTTGTTCCCTACGGTGATTGTGGTAGAAACTCATACATATGCGCGGAATAATTGACGAAGGGTGATAATATAGATATTTGTACATTGAATTGCGCATGTGTGGTACACAATCGAAGTTCCTCATTACGGATAGCTAGGCAACAACCATGTTCCTCGCGACCAAATCCAGTCCCCACGAACCTGCTTAATGCGGATCGCCAGAGTAGTGTTGACGCCGGATCAATACCTATTCCTCGCGGTAGATCCAAGTACTCATTCTTTTCATCGTGATGATAAGTTCGTAGGAAGTACATGTGATTTTCCCTCAGGTCAGCCAAACCAGAAATGGCATGCTCTTCTGTAACAATGCACTTGCCAGGACCAAACAAGATGATCTTATTCCGGAACTCAGGATCTCTCTCCCAGGGAATAGGCTGCCAAATGTCCCCCATGAATGAATGCAAAGTTAATTCTACCACCTCAACTTCTTTCTCCTCCGAACAACAAAGAACAATCGATCTTCTTCACCTTTGAGTAGAGAAGAGTTGCCCATGCCAATGACCCATGACAACAAGTCCAACAGATGGGAGGTGCCGGAAAGATCTTGCCCAAGTAGATCCGCATGTGTTCAAGAACTCGCACTGTAAATCTTCCAAGGTAGTGTAGTCCAATCGGATTGGCTACCCAAATGCCAAATGGAAATGGCAATGACCCAAGCGCTGCAAAAGATTTCTCTCGCCAAAAGAAAGTAATCACGACAAATGACTCTGCACCAGCTGTTGTTTCAAAGCACAAGATACAAGCTTGGGGAGTAGCCATTTGGCTCCATTTTGGAAGTTGAGGAAGGTGAATGTGCTTCCGAGGAGACAAAGGATTCAGCATGAGCGCGTTGCACCAATCTCTGCAATCTAAGGCGACTAGGCTTCCAAATCCGCCGCAACCAATCAATCTAGTCCTTTTCCCAGCTAATGCAGGAAAGGAGACCTCAAAAAGCCGCATATCAGCGATGGATGCGAAATGTCATCGCGCTAGTTCACCGATAAATTCAGATTTCAGAATCCAAGGGTCAAATGGGCGTGCCTCACGAGCAGCGTAGTTCCAACCCTTGCAGACAGCTTTGAACATGATGAAATCTCTTGCATCACTGATCTTATTCACGACGCTCACAACAATGTCAGGAATAAGATTTGCCCAAGGATGAGGTATCATTGACAGGATAGCCAAAGAACAAGGTTGTGGGAGAACAATGGAGGAGTTACAGCTCCAACAAAGACAAATGAGTGGAAAAGGTAGTCGAAGGTCGGTATCGATGTATTGCTAAAAGGACCTTCGGACTACAATTATTTCTTCGTAACATTCCGCTGAATGGTCTTTCCCTTCCTCGAACGCCTCCCTCCATCCACAAAAAGAATGCAATTCTCACTTCCCGATAAGTTTATATGAAGATATAAGTGTAAATTTGGTCAAAATTGAATTAGTTTGAACTGAACGGATCCCACAACTACTCTAATCTTTTCGGGAGCAGTTTTTTCAATAATGGCTGAATGGGTTCCTCTGGCCATAAATATCCCCCTTCCTCCCAGGCCCTCTTCCGCCTCCCCACTCTTGCAACCAACAAAAACCCCATTCTCGCACAACCCTCTTCCTCTCTCCCAACTCTTGCAACCAACAAAAAAACCCCATCCTCGCACAATGCTCTCTTCCTCTCCCCATGGAGCCATTTTCTCCTAGAGGTGTGGCGCAAGCCACATCCTCCTCCTCTTCTGATGAAAGGGAGGATCTCAAGTGGTCTGATGAAGAGGAGGAAGAGCGGAGGCCCATTCGGGTGGTGGTTGACACATCCTCTGATGATTCGGAGTTTGTGGAACAAAATGAAATCCAAGATCATGTGCCTCTGAAACATCGCACCCCTCGCAAGTCAGCAAGAGGTGCCAGGGGTCAGGGGCGCGAAAGCACCGCCACTCGCCGGGAAGCTGCTCTCAAGCGCGTCATCCTCTCTCATCCTCACTCGGTGGCGTCGATCTGCCATCCTCGCCGAGCGAGGCCATCATCGGCTCGTCATCATCCGCCATGGAGCAGCGACATCATCCTCTAGCGGCGGCATTGGAGGGACGACCTCATCCACGGGCGGCGCCCTGGGAGGTCCACCACCATCTTCCACGGGCGGCGGCAACAGAGCGACATCCTCGTCCGTGAGTAGCAGCAACAAGGCGCCGGGTGCACCATCGACAAAGAAGCGACACCTTGATTAGTGGATTAGTGGTAACTCCTACTAGTAGAAGTAGGAGTAGAAGAAGTAGAAGTAGAAGTCTGGTCCGATTGAATACTACTACTTTTTTTCCTTGTAAGATGTTGGTTTTCTCATTGCGTAGCTGACGATGCTTTAATCCGGTCCGACTGAAAACTACAAACCGGACTTTCGTCCTGTGTTCATCTGGTATTTAAGAAATTAATGGAATGGACTTTCCGTATACAATGAATTTATACCGAGGGAGTACACACACATTACCATTTATATTAGAAACAACACAATCCAAATACAAACGACACAAATGCATGCATACGCATTGATTACACATGAGGATGGATCGATCCACCATAGTTGGAACTACAACGACATACTCTGAACTTCATACTACTAGCATCTACCATCACGGCTCATACTACTACCATCTACCATCACGGCTCATACTACTACCATCACCATACTACTAGCATCTACCATCACGGCTCATACTACTACCATCACGGCTCATGGAACCAAATCCAGCCCATGGAGTGTAGCAAAACGTGCTCCCGGATCGACATCCTCCAAAGCGATGCTCGCCCTTGTATCCCAAATCTAGGCAGTGAGAAACGGCGATGTTATGCGCTTGTAACAAAGAAGTCATGAATGGTCCATTGCCTCAGGACCCTGGCAAAAGGGCACACCCACATTCCTTCGTGATAAACACGCGGGCCGCCTCTTTGAAGTTAAAGCAACATAGACCATTTCAGGTCATGCGATTCATCTTGTTCAATGAGCAATGGCATGGGGTGGCATTTCAACAGGGCAACAACAGAGATGGCGGCCCGGCCGGGCGAAAAGGTGGTGCCATGAGGTTCACCGATCCCGAGCGCTGCTGCTGCTGGTCGAATCGAGGTGGCATCGCCACTGGGTGTTGCTGAGGTGCCGATGCCAGCGGAAATGGAGGTGCCATTGGGGCCGGGTGCTGCTGAGGTGCCGATACAAGCGGAAGTGGAGGTGCCAGTGCTGCGGGTGCCGATGGCGCGGCTGAACCGTATGGCGAGGTGCTATTGCGCAGACAGCCTCCCCTTCCCGACTCATCCAAGTTCCATGCTCCGTCCCTTCCTTGCCCGGCCATTCCCCACATCGCATACACAAACGAAGAACAAACCCTACATAAGCTAACAATGTGACCGTCTCGATACCATGCATACATAAAGCAAACAAGATTAGCCAACAAAATGATCTCACCCTTGTATCCCATCAAGTAGAGAAATGCAAGACGGGAACCGATGAGTGTTGGCCCCTTTCCGCACTCGCCTATTTATCGAGGACTACACACGTGAGCTCGTGTAGCATTGCTAAAGTTACTAAGGAAAACATGAGATGCTCGAATATAGTCGCCTACGCGTGATAGGAATCTATCTAGGTTAGAATCTTCGGTGGTATGCATCGATTACCTGTGTGGACGATGGGTATCATGGGATGAGCCCGACGTGTCTAGGTATGTGTTTACTTCCGGACTTTCCTCTCTCAGAGCACAATAAAGTCCTGCGGACAAATCACGCCGCATCAGCATCTAATGGCCGCTCACTACATCGGCTCATGCCGCATCAACAACGAGACAACTCTACCGCTTATTTATGTAATGGTTTAGGTGTCAATTGCATCCGGAGAACAAGATTGGGTATCAGTAATCGATGGACCGGATGGTCCTTGCGTTGCAACACGCAGGGTGCGGGATGACGTGACAAGTCCTCCTCGATCAGGTACGCTACGTGAGTCGTGACTGTAAAGGTCTACGAATGGTCCGGATTCGCACTTGATGATTCCGTAGGCCTTGGAGATCGAGAAACGTGATGAACTTGTTGATCGACAAGACCAAAACGGAATAAGCTGGAATTGGAATAGCAATATATGTTTTTTATGTGTGTGTAATATTAACATGCATATAAGCACGTAGGGCATCTCGAATGGGCGTTTGGAATGACACGCCTCACAAGTTGATCCACGTGTCGATCATTAAGCATTGGCAAGGCGTTAACCGATGAACTTGTGTGCACACACAGGACACCCCCTCTGAACGGATGTGTCGATCATTATGAATCGCACTTAAGGACTAGAACCAGAAGTTCATGACCCGAATGTGGCCACACCTCCTACGAAGGGACACGTCCATTCCGAGTGGTATCGATGTCCACGAACGGACGTTTCGGAACGACACATTCACTCCCCTACTATAATAAGAGACACTTTAGGCACGAGACGATCAATGTAGGCCATTTGTGTTAATGGCTTTAGACGCTAAAATGATTCCTTCCATGCAAGCCTCAAGCCAGAAGTGAAAGCCAAGGAACCGCGGGCAACTTCAAGGAATCCAAGACGCTCATGGTGAGAGGTCACAATGGAAACTACGTTGTTATCCTATAGGTATGAATGATCATCGTGGATGGATGTTCTAGAGGCATTGTCGCCATCCGCTCCTCCGCACAAATCCCAAATGGTACATGTCTCGTTGCTGCTATGAAGACACACACTCACACATGGCGATACAGTCGCATTATGTTATTGTTTGTCAAGCTTGTGACTACTTCCACGTAGGTGTGAGTATTGTTGTGTGAGATGGTCGGAGACCCAAATGATGAAGATGATATGTTTGGAGTTCAAGCTACAAAAAGTTTGGTTCATGAATCGGGATCTACAAGAAAGAGGATTTGAATGTCCGGTGGAACATCATAACATTGAGCGTGACATCCAAAGGAAGATCGCATACACATATCATGTGTTGTTTCAGTACTAGAGGACGGCTGCATTGAAGTTCCTCCTCCATCAGTGCAAAGAAGCATATGCCAAAGCGTTGCAGCCCAAGCCCCTGTGGAAGTTGTGTTCCACGTAGGTGCGGAATGCCGGGTGATACGAGCGATACGCGGCCGATGTGGTGAAAGTATCTTGTGTGATGGAGGCAATGCTCACGGCCCATGTGTGGAGTCTAGCTCAAACTTTACAATTATTGACACACACCACGATGGCTTCTCGGTCCCGATCAAATATGCTAGTCAAGGATCACTCCTGAGGAGGCTAATTTATGGGACACTCGCCAATGCATGGCCTTATTTACTCTCGGTCGCCAACATGTACCAAGTCGAAGGTTGAAGCTGCATCAAGGCCAAAGATGTGGGACATGGCAAGTGAGGAACTGTGACTTCATTTCTATGATGGGCAATTCAGCTAAATGCGCACAATTGTAGGACAAGTGCATGTCTCTCTTAGAGCGAATCTTTCCTCACGGAATACTCACATATGATTGGGCGGTTGTATGCACCGATCATCTCAAATTTATGCACAATCTCCGAGAAGATTACGAAGGGTTGTACCAGGTCCCTATAGTTTTAATGTTTTATTTAAGTGTTTGTAGTCATGTAATAAATAGTTGAAATGGTACGTTATTTTGTTGCAGTGAGTACATTTGTAATGTGAAAATCGGATCATCCGTCTAATGTGAATATAAAGTAGAGTATAGTCCGTGTGTGTTTGTCCATTCCATGATCCATGGTGGCACGAACAACCCCAACAACTTGCCTCTCTGCGTAAGGTCACTAACGCATTTGGGTCCGACACCCAAGCGGTGTTTGGGTCACGACGCTTGGGTCCATGATCCAAAGTCTTTTGTTTCCGCCTGGACCACAAAGGCGGGACTTGAAATTTTGAATTCCCCGCCTCCTTCCGGTCCTCCTCGCTATATATATATATAACAAATAGGGAAACTAGATCCTCAATTCCCTCCGTAATTTTCCAAAATCGATCTTCTCCTCGACCAAGAGACCCTAGATCTGCGGAAGCAAAGAACGAGGCCCTAGCTACCAACGATGGCTTCCTCTCGCTACGAGCACGGCCTTCCTCTTCTACGAGCGGCGGCCTTCCTCTTCTACGATGACCTTCCTCGCAACGTCCTTGAAGCTGCAAGATGGTTCAAACTCGCTCCCGGCTCCCCGAGGCTCACCGGCGGCCGCAGACCTGCTGCAGAACATCATGCTAAAGGCGCAAGGTCGGGCAGCTAAATCGAGACGCATTTGGACACCTTCTTCCCGTCCTATTCGTGAGTCGCGGTCTCCTCCTATATTGATCGATTGAATTAGATTGCTTCCCATGCTCTTTGGCTTTCTATAATATTCTTTCATATTTGGGTGATTTTAAACATGAAATTATGTAAGAACTTGAAAATTATCCTAGAGTGTGACAAGTAAAAGGACTTAGTTCGAACTGATTTGCCTCAACTTGGTATAAGATCATGACAAGCATGGAAGACATCATCATAGGCACTAATTAACTTTATGAAGCTCAAGCTCAAGCTAAGCTCCATCTATAGAACAAGTAAAAGCGGTGAGATTCAGAGAAACTTGCCTGCCGTTGCTGTGTTGTTGCAGTCGAGATGAGGTCCTCTACACCTTCTTCGCCGCTCTCGACCACTCTTCGTAGTTGCCGACACTTGTGCTCGCAAACGTGAGGCAGCCTCTGCCCACGCCGCAAGACGCCTCCTGCTTGCCGTGGCCCCTCATCGAATCCGAGAGGATCTAGTCGAGACCCTCGCTCGCATTGAGTTCACCCACCGCCGCTGGCCTCTCGCCATCGCATCTCCTCTTTGCCGCCATTACGCCAAGACGCTGATCCGCTGGCACCGCGCCCGGTTCTCCTCGATCCCAGTGCGCGGGGTCGCCGCTGGCCTCAGCGTGCTCATCGCCGCCTCGCCCACGCCTCTCTCACGCCTGCGCTTTTTAAGGAAAGTGCTGCGCTTATCCATTCGGAAGAAGAAGAAGGCGGTTGAATATTCATTTTGCAAATGGATAGTCAATGCCACAGTTAGCAAACCCGCATCGCTTTGTTGGTCTTGTGCGAGGCAATGGTTACCTTCTTTATACTATCAACGTCACTCCGGACACTTTTTTGAAATGACACTTAATTGCTTCCCTCAAAATTAGGGCCCATAAAGCATCACCTAAAATTAATAAAAATACGAACAATTCATAGTTTTTTTAAGAACAACTCATAGGAGTAGTTGGCATTTGGTATTTTGAATAAAATATGAACACGCCTTCTTGTGACCACATGACTCTTTGTGGCCAAGAGCTCTCTGAAAGGACACGGTTCCGAGGCGTGTGATCGCTGACCGATGCCCCGCTTGTCAATATAAATCTGGCCAAGAACTTGCCAACTCGCACCAAGAAAACCCCAAGACCACCGCTCCTCACCAAGAAGTGAATCCAAGAGCTTCTTCCTAAGCATGGCATCGCAAGAGCCATCCAGAAGCGGGGAGGGAGGAGGTGCCGCCGCCTCGCAGCAGGAGGTGCCGCCAAGCCGAGCCCGAGGAGGTGCCGCCCTAACGCCGAGCTGAGGTGCTCACCGCCCCGCCGAGGTGAAGCCGTCGAGGAGGTGAAGCCGCCGCCCGCAAGCAGGCGGCGGCGCGCAGCCGTGGCGGTCGCATGCTCCTCCACTAAATGCCGAGCCACTTGGTCGTGAACTTGTTCCGCGATGCCGTGAAGCTGGTGGTCGCTCATCTCGTCCCGCATCTGTGATCCGCAGATGACCGTGAAGGATTACGCCTCAAGATCAATATCTTGCTTGGGGACCCGGAGAGGAGTCTCACCCCGACCGACGCCGCGATGGCGTTGGCGGCTCGCCTCGGCCCGGCCCGATCCGACTCGTGTGGTCCTCCACGCGACTCACCTGCTAATTAATTTGTTCCTCCGTTAATGTGTTCTTCCTGTGTTTGTTGAACTTGTGATGGACTAGTAGATCCTCGTTAATATGTTCCTCCGTGTATGTTGAACTTGTGATGAACTTGGTAATGTCTATGGCAGCAGCTACAATGAATTGCAATGTGTGCAAGTTTGTTACGGTGTCATTATATGGCAGCTGCAATGAATTGCAATGTGTATGCGAAGTTTGTTACTTTTGTGTTAATCCGCTTTCTTTGCCTCAGCGCAATGAAATGTCGCAGATGAATTGATGAATTTTGTGATGTGTGACACATTAAGATTTGTGACCCAATTGTCATTCCATCCATTTTTCATTCATACATTTAAGTTTGTCATATGTGACAATTTTTCATTCTTCATCCAGATGAAGCTCACTTTTAAACATCCTCTTTTGCAGCATACATCCCAGAAACATCCAAATACAAACAAACAGCCACAATAATCAAGTTCATCTTCCGTGATCACATTGTCCATCTTCCTCCAAGCTTTCTTCCGCTTGTCCTCCGGTGCTGCCTCGCCGCCCAATTTGACATTCCAGAATCAACTACATCGAGCCGTTCGACGACGAAAACAATGACGCCAAGATCCTTTAGCATCCGGAGATACTCAAGGAAACGAAAATCCACAATTCTGGTGTACGTAATCAAAAGCACATAAGAACCCTAACTCGATTTGGGAGACACAGCAGACTACCAGTTCCTGCACACTTGAAATAAAGAGTGTGGTTTCACCTTCAACTGCCGCCCCTCCACCACCCGAGCCATACCACGTCCGCAAGGGACCGTGGAAGCCGCACCACCGACTAGATCCAAGCCGATGGAGTGGTGACGCAACCTTGAACCCGCTCTCCGCGTGCACCTGCCGAACCGGCGTGATGCGACATCGTCGGAAGACGGCGGCGTGGTGGAGCTCAGATCGGAAGAAGGGGGCTGACGGATGCATATTCATTCGCCGGCATTAATGGAGCACTTGTTGGCGACGATTTATTTGTTCCTATGATGCATATTCATTCGGAACCTAATGGAGCTTGTTGGCCGATGGTTAGTGTACAATCATATAGATGCATTCATTGCAGTATGACAATGGAGCACTTGTTGGCTAGGGTTAGTCTACTCCTTGCATTGCTCAGCAATTGTTATCTTTTTTATATAGTCTTATGGGCCGTTTTTTTAATTGAAACTTGCTTCCTCAAATATTATAGCCTCATGCACCAAAAAATTCATAAAAATACGACAATTCATAGTTGGTAATTTAGTGATTTGAATAAAATATCAACAAGAATACTTGTCAACCAAATTTCTTAAAATTAGATTTTTCATCTCTTGTTTAAGATATAATAATTATAATAATGTCTTAGTGTGTTCTAAAAATTTTACAAATTGACTTGGAAACATAATTTAAGTCCCTAAGCTACAAAAAATTCAAATGGTTTCAATAAGATTATACTTGTGTACAAATGTTCACATCTCTCACATAGTTTCTTAGAATGTTACTTCAACATTGAAGTTTTCCACACTTTAAAACATGTTCAACTCATATGCATTTGAAATTTTAACATAACCTTATGTTCACCATAAGATTACGAAATGCAAAGTTTCATTAGTAATGGTTGTGAAACAAATATTATTTCTATGTTGTACTTATAAGAACAATATAAGGTGTGTAAACAACATCCAAGAAATGGAATTACATACGAAAAATGTCATAAATGAATAGATGTTGATTTTAGAAAATTGAAACAAATATCATCAAATTTGGATTACTCGTTGACGTGATACAAAATTTGATCGACAAAAGGAAAAGCAACTGTTCTTCATTCGAATAGACTGCCCCGCCCTTCATCGAGGCGGTGGTTGTTAATCATCGTATCATTTGCATCCGAACCTTAATAAACCGCCCGCCTTCTTCATATCCTTCTCCGCCTTTCCTCGCTGGCGATGCTTAGTCTCCGCCGTGGATGCATATTCATTCGGGGCATTTCGGACAATGGAGCACTTGTTGGCGACGAGGTTAGTGTTGTACGGGCGGATGCATATTCATTCGGCGGAGCATTTCGGACAATTGAGCACTTGTTGGTGACGAGTGTTAGTCTACCGCATCGGTCGGGCTGACGATTATCTTTTTATATAGGCTTCGACGTGACGTGGGCTACACTTTTTTTCTCAATTGAAACTTCCTTCCCTCAAATATTAGAGCCCATAAACAGCACCAAAAATTTCGTAAAAAATACTTAACAATTCATAGTTGGTAATTTAGTATTTGAATAAAATATCAATAGCCACACTTGTTTAACCAAATTTCTTAAAATTAGATTTTTATCTCTTGTTTATGATATAATAATTATAATAACGCCTTAGTGTGTTCTAAAAATTCTACAAATTGACTTGGCAACATAATTTAAGTCCCTAAGCTTGTCTACAAAAATTCAAATGGTTTCAAAATGGAAGATTATACTTGTGTACAAATGTTCTACATCTCTCACATAGTTTCTTAGAATGTTACTTCAACATTGAAGTTTTCCACACTTTAAAACATGTTCGAACTCATATGCATTTGAAATTTTAACATAACATTATGTTCACCATAAGATTACGAAATGCAAAGTTTCATTAGTAATGGTTGTGTAAAACAAATATTATTTCTATGTTGTACTTATAAGGAACAAGATAAGGCGTATAAACAACATCCAAGAAATGGAATTACATACGAAAAAATGTCATAAATGAATAGATGTTGATTTTAGAAAAATTCAGAACAACTATCATCAAATTTGGATTACAATGACGGAGAAATACGTGATACAAAATTTGATTGCAGATTAAAAGGGGAAAAGCAAATTGTTCTTCATTCGAATAGACCTGGCCCCGCCCTTCATTGGCGACAGGTGGTTGTTAATCAGCGTATCATTTGCGCATCCGAACCTTTTTAATAAACGCCCGCCTTCGCTTCTATCCCCTTCCGGCTTCCACCTTCCTCTCGCCGCAGCTCTCCGCCTGCAGGGATGGCCCGCGACTCTAGGGGAGGTTCTGCAAGGAGGACCCCGCGCCACATCCCGCCTCCGTCTTCCTCGGTGTCCGCCGCCGCCAAGAGAGTGAGGACGGTGAAGAGGAGCCGTCAGGCGCCTCCCTGGCGCTCCATGGAAGAGTCCGGTTCTTCGTCGGCCCGGGAGGAAGCCGTACACGCCAAGGGCCAAGTTGGCGGACTCAGCGACGCCCACCATGGAGAGGGGTTTTTTTCCTCCGAAAGAAGCGGTCCACACGCATTGAGTGGTAGCGGACTCATCTCCTGACGACCGGCAACAAGTGGTGGTAGACCTCATCTCCTCCGACGACTCAACAAACTCCGGCGACAAGAACGACCGCAACAACTCCATGACGATTCAAGACCATGAGGCAAGTTCGAAACCATCACGCACGATTTGTCCTTGTTCACATCTTCATCGATCAATTGTTCTAATGCATCAATTTCCATTTGTTGTAGGAAGTTGCTGCACATGACATTGACAGATTTGACTGAAATCAACAAGCTCAAGGAATCAAGAGAAGGCGAGCAAGTTTTGAAACCGCTAGAGCTAAACAGCTTTCTTGTAAATTACAACTGTTATGAAGCTTGCATCAATATAATTTTCCTTTGTTTTAGGAACGTCGTTACTCGGGATGACATTGACTACATCCGAAAGGAATCGACAAGGGATGAGCAGCTTAAAGCCGCACAAAAGAGGCGGTGAGATTGAACTTCTAAAGAAGAATGCCGAAATGTAAAGAGTTTCAAAACTAGAGACAAGGATAGCTGAACTTGAGGCAGACACAAAAGAAGCCATCTAGCTAACTAGTTCCATTGCAGCTACAATCTAGTTTGGTGGTGAAATGATGCGCCTTTATTTTGGTGATGTGCCCTCACGATGCATGTCGATGTGAATATGTTTGTTATGAGTTAGTTTGCTTGGTGATGTGAACTTGTGATGCATGTCATATGTGAACATGTGATGTGATGCTATATCAAAATCACACTTGTTTGCTTGGTGATGTGTTAGAGCATGTCATATTAGAGCATAAAGACCTAAAAATTCATTAAAAATACAAAAATTCATAGTTGGTAATTTAGTAATTGAATAAAATATCAATGTACCACACTTGTTTAACCAAATTTCTTAAAATTACATTTTGATCTCATGTTTATGATATATACTAGTAGCAGAGTAGTACTTGACTACATTACTCATTTTAAGGCCCACACAAACCCACTCGCTGCTAGGTTAGTAGGAAGGACGCCTCCCTCACGCAGCCTCCTCCCACTCTCCCTGGCCGCCGCTTTCTCCCCTCGCCCGCCTCCCCCCTCCCACCCACACGCATGCTACACCGAGACGCTGCGCCACACCACGCCGTGCACCACACCTCCGATAGTGAGATCTGAGGAGGAGGGACCCACCACACGGACGACTAGAGGAGGGATCCAGTCGGCATTTACACGGCGACTACTAGGAGGAGGAGGGATCCAGCCACAGGTCGACGAGGGACGAGGACGTGGCGGCAGCGTGCAGCGAGCGAGTAGAGATCCCTCCGCGGTGACAAGGTGGCGTAATCTAGGATTTGAATTTATGGTATGCCGCCTAAAAATATCTTATACAATTCGGTAAATGCATTCTACCAACTCGGTAATAATTGTAAAATTAACAACAATTCAATAATAACTATAAAATTAAAATGTAATTTGGTATATTTGCTCGAGTTTATGAAATTAGGCCAAGCGGCGCTTTTGCACACATGTATGCTCAGATAATCAAGTATACAACATATGCATGTGTATGGTTTTCTTTTTATATAAATGCGTATAAATATACTTGTACTTGTGGGAATTGGGGTATGCCGTGGCTCCTTTGTATAAGTACATGTGGACATACTTAGCTGTTGATGGTATACATACTTAGCATTTCCTTTAGATTGACTCTTATATTTGGTTTTGCTCTTGTTCCTATGTACATGTGCACATTCTCTTCCAAGTTGAATAAGTACCTCATCGAATCAGGCAGCTGCATCTTCCTCTTTAAAATGGTATGGTCGCATTGCCCTAAACTAATTTTTGGTTACCGAATTTTGCATTTATGTTAATGGTTTACCAAGAACCAATGATATTACAAAGGGCTAAAGTAGTTACTTCTTGAATTCTTGACTGTGGATAACCGACGAGGACTATAGACCTGGGCCACAAGATGAAGAAGAGGGTTATGGCATCGCTAGTGCACAACAAGACCAGTGTGGGGGCTCAGCCGAAAGAGCGCCAAGGACATCCACAAAGTGGCCAAGTGGACCACAATGATAGTCACCGAGGTCGATATAGTGGGATGCTACCATTGACTCAAAAGCGCAGGTTCGTGGCGCTAGGGGCTCGTTGCTAGACAAAAGATACTATTGCACTTGCCGTAAATCAAAGAACTAAGTAATGATGAAAAGTGGGACTTGTTTGATAAGCATGTGCAGAAACACTTGAAGTTCCAGGAAGGCGAAACCGCAGGCATTCAAGCTTTTCTCGAAGACGATACCAAGGCATGGAGACAATTCAGATTTCAGCTTAGTAGATTTTATCGAGAAAAGGACTTGAGCCATTTACAAGGCACCCGCTTATTGTCCCTAACAGTGGAAGGAGTTCATGAAACAGAGGAAACCGAGCAAGCCTCATCTACTAGTGTCAAGTTCAAAGAACTCCGAAGCTGGAACACAAGCGAGCACAACATGGGTCCAGCTGGTTATACTGTGAAACTAGAACAATGGGAGGAAGAGGATAGACAATTAGTCAGTGGTATCCCCAACCCATATGACGCCTACCGATGATCGCTTCCAAGAATTGGTCATGAGCAAGGAGTAAGCTAGTGATTAAAGACCGTGTTGCCGTGATAGTGTTCAACAACAAAGAGGCAGAAAAATTGGCTGCAGACATCAAGGAGAAGATTGCATGTGCAGAATCTTCAGGAATGGCAAGGTAGGGAGTATGATGTGCTAAGTCGCTTGGGCCGCCTGAACAACTGGTCGTGTGCGTGGTGTCTCCAGCTACCGTGGCTGAAGTATGCATGGTCTCAACACGCTTCCATGTACAGGAAGAGGAAGAGGACGAAGACCGACGCATCACTTGATACGGAAAAGATAAAGGAACAAATCAAGCAAGAACTGGTGGCTGAGATGCAGATGCGCATCATGATGCAGAGGTGGTGTTGTCACCAGATGGTGTTGTCACCGGTCCAATCGCGCAAGCCCTTCACCCGCCACACATCAAGAGCGGGCGTCCGCAGATAATGTAGGTTTGATCGATGGCACTGCAGAGTTGGCGACTGAGGTGCGCTGTTACGATCGCATACACGTGAAGACCTTATAGGCATGTTGATCGAACCCACACACCGCGTGGCCTATGGATCACGTGGAGGGTCTTCAATGTGAGGCTGCAATTGGTCTTGTTCATCCGATAGGAGACTACGCTACAAACAGTCCCGATTCATGAAGACTGTGTTGTGGTTGAAGTGCTCACTATATATACTATCTTTGCGGATGAACTGGTGGAATACCCTCCTAATGACGAGGTGATGAAACTCGGACAAGCTGAAGGACAGAGGTTACAGTGGAGAAGGTGTCGGATTGACATCAAGGAGCACCAACATGTAAATCTCGTTCACAGGCTACAGTAGAGATTCCTTGTAGTTCACAGAGTACGGTACAGGTTCCTTCCTCACATGGTTCCCCACATCCTCCTCCTCCTCAATCCCCACATCCGCAAGACGTTCCATTCGGACCTCCTCCTCGTCCTGAAAAACTTGCATCCCCACCTCTCGCCATCCCGAAAACACAGAAAAACTTGCATCCCCACATCCGCAAGATACACCAAATATTTCATCCCCACCTACTACTAGTCCTGAAAAAATAGAAAAATTTGCATCCCCACATCCGCAAGAGACACCAAATATTCCATCCCCACCACCACCACCACCTCCTCCTCCTCCTCCTCCTCCTCCTCATGAAACAACAAAACCTACACCCCAAACGAAAGTGCTCAAAACAATCATGCCAAAGGTACATCCGAGCCTAATACCTGTAATAGCTCCTAGTGAGACACCATCATACTACCAACCAGTGATGTGTTGGTCTGGTGCCGATAAACTGTCGATGACATTTCAAGAAAGTCAGAGGTACATCCGGGCCCAATACCTCAGAATAGCTCCCGGTGAGACACCACTAGGCAAGAAAGCCCTTGAGAAACCTTCACCATTTCAAATCAGCAAGGAAAGAAACTTGCCGAAAATAAAATCTCTACACCACGTGACAGAAAAGAAATCCTTGAGAAACCTTCACCATTTCAAAGCTGCAAGAAGAGAAACTTGCCAAAAATAAAAGCTCTACACCACCTACAACAGGAAAGCAAGCCCTTAAGAAACCTTCTTCAGCCATCTCAAAGCAGCAGGAAAAGAAAATTGCTGTAAATAAAACCTCTAAGATGCCTACTAGAAAGCGATCCGAGAGAAACAGAGAAGCATCCTTGGGCTATGACTAACCCAAAGCGATCTGAGAGAAACACCAAGAAGAATCCTTGGTCTATGAGTAACCTAAAGCGATCTGACAGAAACACCCAAAAGAATCCTTGGGCTATGGTTAACCCAAATTACAAATTCGGAAAGAGCCTTCTCAGTGATGATGATCTCAAAAAGGCTGCTCCTTGTACCAGAAATCTCCACACATTCTACATGCAACGTGGTAAGTCAGATGATGAATCTTTGATTATGGTCGCACTTCGGCCCGGGACCAATGCATGGCCTAAGAGAGGAGATGAATCGTCAAACGGACTCCAGATACATGCAACTCAAAGGTGATTTGTATGATCTCTTCAACTTGGATGCTTTGGATCCGACACTTCTCCGCTTCATCCTGTAAGTTGCTTGAAAATTTAATCTGCTTCTCACTAATCATTCTCTATCGAAATGTGCTTTTTGCCTCACATCATCTTTACCATGTATTTTGCCTCCTTACACTTTGTTTTTTCTTACTAATAGGAATATGGCTGTAGAAGTTGAGAAGACGGGCGCTGCAGTTGACTTCCTTGATCATGAATGCCTTTGCTCGACAACGTTGACCAGCATGGATGACACTCTTGCTTTCTCTGTGTCCTATATGTGCAGTGCCTTCAGACTATATGCTAAAAAGAAACTCATCCTTACCGCTTATCTCAGTACGAACCACTGGATTGCAGTGGCGATCGTTCGTTCAAGCGATGAGAAGGTCTACTATCTTGATTCATTGAAGAGAGTTAAGACTGATACTACCCCTTTCGAAAAAATCATTAATGAGTAAGTTATTTCTTTCTTAACCTGCGGACGTTCCTCAACAAACCGCAGAGTATATTAATTAATAGTGCCTAACCATTGTTGCATGTTTCGTTGTAGGGGTTGAGAACGTTATCGCAGCAAAAGAAGTTGCGCCTTAGCACCTTGGAACATGTCAAAGATGTTAAGGTACATACCACTTATTTCCTTCTGGAAGCTAGTACTAAAGCTTGAGTTTATTTCTTCTCGATCACCACTATTTTCTTTGTACATTTATTGCGTGCCACCAACAACCCATCGAATCCAAACTCTGCGGCTTCTATTGTGCCTATCACATGCTTAAATTAAAAGATAGAGGCCCAGATATGGAGGTACTTTCTTGGGATCTTCATTTGTAAAACCCGAATCGAGCACAGTTCTTGCTTATTAGCACTGCACATGTTTGGTAACCACCTATATATGTGTGCTGACTGGTGACATTGTTATATCCAGAGATTAGGGCTAGATGAGCATCCTCTCCACAAATCCACGCTGGTCTATGTTCGTGAAAGAATTGCCACATTCCTCATGGAACAGGTGATCACAGTCGGAGGAAAATTTCATGCTGATGAAACTGTGTGGGCTAATATTATACATGGTGACTAGGAAATTTTTGCATTCCTCCTTGTCCCATGAATTTTGTGATATTGTTGTCAAGCTAGTTAACTATGGCTGTGATATTGTTGTCAAGCCAGTGATGCTTCTTTACTTGTGAGATGATGATGCTGAATTTTGTCATATGATGCATGTGAATTATGTGGATTTCTGTGAATTTGGATGCTGGATCTAATTTCTGTGAATTTAGTCATATCCTGACTGGTTCCAGGATGCAGCCCCTGATGGCTGCCAAATCCTCGAGTTCGGATGCACGGTAAAGCAAGCGCAGTTACTGTAGGGGTGGCCTACGTATCTGTAACGGGCGTTAATTAAAGCACGTTACAAACACTGAGCAGTGAGTAACGGGCTTCATTCGGAACGCCCGTTACAAACATGCCAACAATGTAATGGGCAGCGTAAAAGCCCGTTACCAGTACTGACCGGTGGGCCCCAGAACTTGGCCCGTTCGTCAAGACAGAAGAGACGCAGGTTCACAGCACGCATCTCCGATGTTGATTTCACAGTAACGGGCTCTGTTTTGGTGCCTGTTACCAAAGTTACCTGTGGGCCCAGAGAAACAGTCATTTTCACGTGACCGGTGACTAGTTGTGGTAACGGTTGTTGTTTGATGCCCGTTACGAATCCTAGTTGTGCTGAGACGCGCGTGAAATAGACACGTCTCATTTCGTTGAGATATCGGAGACGCAGGTAAACAGCACGCATCTCCGATGTGGAGTTACTGTAACGGGCTCTGTTTTGGTGCCCGTTACCAAAGTTCTCTGTGGGCCCAGAGAAACAGCCATTTCACGTGACCGGTGGCTAGTTGTGGTAACGGTTGTTGTTTGATGCCCGTTACGAATAGGTGTTAGAACGGGCATCGCTGCTACCTTTCTTGGCTCATTTGTAACACTTGATCGGTAACGGGCGCTTTGCCCGTTACTAAAGGCCATCTATGCCCGTTACCAAAGTGAGTTTTTCACGTAGTGGGATTGAGTGTGATCGTTCATGTACCACATTGAACCTAATAGATGAAATTGCTTCTGATTGCTAATGATCTCAACCCTTATCTCTTGTTCTTGTACTTGTTTCGCCAAAGGGTCAACATCCGTAGTCGCCCTGCTCAGACCTGCTCCAAGGTAACAAACTCAACACCTTCTTTGTTTCCGATTGCGAATGATCTCAACCCTTACCTCTTGTTCATGTACTTGTTTCAGTGGGCAAAAGGGTCAATGTCTGAAGTCGCTCTGTTGACTCGGCTCAAGGTAACAAACTTAACACCTTTGTTTCCTTAGTTCGAATCAATTACAAGGTCCTAATCTGACTTGGGATCCACTGTTGCTAGATGGAAGCTACCAAGTCAATGATGCTTCTTTCCAAACAAATTAAAACAGAGGCAGCCGAGTACTCAAGAATGGGTACCAAATCCTTATGTAGTAGTGTTGATGAAGAGCGAGTTGACGCTCCCAATCAGGATGGGGTACAACTATGACAACAGTTTGTTGCTCACCAGAAAGAGTTATGTAGCTTGAAGAAGAAGACCAAAGAATCAGAATCAACTCTGAAAATGCAGTCGGCTGAGATTAAGAGGTTGCAGAAGCTAACCGAAGACAGTGAGGACCTCCTTCGTCTACTACTTAGCAGTAAAAGATGAAGAGGTTAAGATCATTAGATCAAAGCTCCACTTTCTCTTGTGATTATGAACTGGATTTAGCTTTGTTAATCAATGCTCCTTGTGATACTGTTATCTTGTAATAGTTTGTGATATGTGATGAACAATATGGTTGTGCTTGATAATAAACAACAGTTTGCTTTATTGTATAAAGAAATATGTGCTGATTACTATTTTGCCAACCAGATCGGAATTATTCAAAAAAGGATTAGAATTGAAATGAAATCCATTAATACTGATACATGATTAGTTAATTTTATATTGTCCTTCAGTGGGCTTAGCCCACTTTTAATTGGGCCAAAAGTCAATTTTTTTCAAATTAACGTGACACAGAAGGCCGCAACAATGTGCACACCTGTTGGACTCGACCCAACCAAAACGGGCCCACCATAATCAAATTTCATCTGAAAAAGCTACAATTGGGCCCAACAAAATCTTTTTTGGGCTATATGAACAACGCCAAGAACTGTTTTTGCTTTGGGCTCAACCCAGCTACAAATGAGCCAAATTCGTTTTATGACGCATATGATTTGTCACAATTGGCATGCCACATCGGATGCCACATCAGATTTTGTCCAGCGTGGCAAAGCTGTAGGAACAAAGTTATGATGCATTGTATAGACGAATTTCCACGCGTCATTAAACTCATGACACCGCGAAATAAGGTCTTGTCATTAATCGCGGTTTGTGATGCTCGATTAATGACGGAGCGTTTATGACGAGAAACAACCGGCGTCATTAATCGCGGTTTATGACGAGAAACGGCCTTTTTTGCGTCACTAGTCGGCGTTTTTCTTGTAGTGTTAGATCTTGTTAGTTTGCACAATCTTGTTGCATGATGTTTGAGCCCAAGCTACGGTTCATCTAGTGGCTTCTGACCTGGGTCACAATAGCCCGAGCCGGTCATGGTCCAGTTGACAATGCAAGCATGGCGCTTGGGTTGGACAACTGCATTGGTTACGAGCTCATCCCATGTTTAGATAGAGGTAGGCCGAGGTAGTGACAGCTGTTGGACCCTTTGTATTCCTCCGCGTTTGGATGTTGATGTAGGAATTCTGAAAGTAGCTAGCGACTGGCCATATAAAACCGACACGGGGGCTATCTCCTGTAGTACTTGGGTGCTGGACTGATGTTTCATGCAACGTTTGTGTAACCTTTCTCGTATCACTGACCTTTGTATGTATAGTACATTAGAACCTAGAATTAACTCGTATGTTGCTCCCTCTGGCGTAGTGTTCCTTGAGAGTAAGCACTGTGTGTCACACTACCCTTATCATATCATTATCCTTACCCTTGTATTTGAGTGTTACCTCTATTTCTATCTAAGATATATATTCATTGCAATAGTGTAAGTCTTGTTATCTGCCATTGTCTTCCTTGGATTTGATACCCTTTGGAATACTCCGATGGGAAAATGCTATACAGTGGTTTATCCGTGCGCTTGCGGATTCATTTTTGATCATTAGGATTACCACTGTCATTTATGGCGCTGTTGCTAGGAACACATAAACTTAACAACGACGTTAAAAAATACCAACAAGCATTTCTAGCACCGTTGTTGGGGACACATAAACTTAGTAGCGGCATTTAGAAATGCTAACACGGGGCAAGACCTCCCCACCCTATAAATATAAAGACCGATTTGAGGATCATAACACAATCAAATATATCAATTAGACTTTTATCTTTTTATCTTTTGTTCCCTTTACTTTTCCAACCTACTATGTTGTTCTTCTCTCATATCCATGGCGTTTGAGGACGTTCTAGGTGTCCTGCCGACCCTAGAACAACCCAAGGCAGGCGTGATCGTCATCGTCATCGTCGCCCGTGCCCACCTTTGCGTTGTGGTACTTGGGGTTGGCCGCCGCCAGCACCAGCGACAACTAGGAGGGGACCGGAGAAGGCGAGGATGGTGGCAGTGGCGGGGAGTAGCCGCCGCGGGAAGGAAACGAAGGTGGCCTGTTGGCATTGGGAACGGACAACCCCAACTTGTTTGTAGAGAAGGCCCTGGTTGGTGGTCCTGATGGGCTTGAGATTTCTTCATTGGGTTATGCGGTTTCTCTTTATCAATAGCCCACATATCAACACAGTGTAGCAGAACACGTTAGTAATATGGCTCTCATTGGCTCGCTATAAATAGAATGCAATTAATATTAGGATAAATTTTAGAGGACTTGTTTTTTTATCTTTGTCTCTATTATTAGACAAGGAATTTGCAAAATAAATTATGGTAGTCGTCAATGGACATCCCTATAAAATTGCTCAGGACTAAACTCAGAGCGTCTACTGGATGTAGTAATTTATATCCACTAGAGATATCTGCACCCAAATTAATGCGGACTAGTAATATTTGTAGTAATTTTGGAGGATTATTAATCACAATTCACAAGCCTGGGAGTTATTAATTATTGCTGATATATAGAATATATTCACCATCTATATATAGAAACATTGTGCAGGATGTGTATGGTACTGTGGGACACGCATACCTACACACAGAAGCAAGCTCCACGATACATACACCGTGATTGCTGTGATGGAGCGAAGAATGGCTACTGCAGTTGTGATGCTTATCTTGGGGTGTTTTGTGGTTCTCTCACAATGTAAGTGCACATCATAAAATCTGTTGAACTATACAACTTTTCTGGAACTTTGAAAGATATTTTCTAGTTTATATATAAAGAAATCCTTGTCGTTATTCATCTTATAACAATTAACTACTGTGCAGCTCAACACGCAAATCCTATCGAACCTCGTTGCTATTGCCAACGATACATCTGCTATAACGATAAGTGTGTCTGTTGTCAAGGCCTTGGTGCCCCGGATAAACTGCTATGCTACAAGACAGAAGATGAATGTGAAAGAAATTGCACATGCCTAGCACTTGAAAACGTGATGGCACCTACGCCGGGACCAGCACCGATTAAAAGTCCTTTTAGATAATGGAACGTATGATCGACTTCATCCTCTAGAAAAAGGTGGAAGTAGGCAAAAAGTTGTTACATTTTAACATCAGAGAAAGCAGTTAATAAATACTAGCATTATGGATGTATGTGATCAGTAAATGTCCAGTTGTCTAGTGATAATAAATATGAGATTGCCAACATGTTCTTAGCTTAATGGGACAGTTTATACTTTTTTTCTCTATACTAGTAAAATGCACGTGCGGCACGCACGTGTCTAAAATCACAGTAATTGAAAATAATTATTTATATAATAAAAGTGCTTTAAAAACTCACAATAAATAAAAAAATACTTTCAAAGGAAGGTACATGGGTAATATTTAATGTCTTGTTCGCCTGGCTTATCAACTACCAGCCAACAATATTTTTATCTCACAACAATCAACACCATTCGTATGACACCAACCAATCAACGATATTATTCTTTCACAACAAATCAGCAGCAACCAAATGAACAAGGTGAATAATAAAGAAATCTAATATCATACCACACATTGTCTAAAATAACACAATAATTAAAAAATATATGTATATAGTAAAATGCAGGTGCAACACACACATGTCTAATCATCATATGAGTTCGAGACTTTTCTCATTTCAAATGTACGAAAAGTACATACTTGACCAATTTTAGATAGGTGTGTTAGAAGACAATCCAATAATCTCATCTCATAGAGTCCATGCAAGAAGCTCCTCTTAACTCTGAATATGCAAAATCCAAGGTAAGTAGAACTCAATGTCACAAGTGCATTTATTATCCTTAACGGTGAGGAACAATGCTAGGCAGTAGACACAAAGTGGCAATACATACTGGATCTTAAAATATAGATACAGCTTCACGAATACACAATAATTTACATGTCAAACCACAGTGGTACTTGCTAATGTTAATCGAAAAAATCACTCATGTCCACCAGGACATGTCTTCACTTTTTTGAAGTTCAGTCAATGTGCTTTGTGTGCTTCCATATTGCACCATAGCATCTATCTTGGATGTTGTGGCTTTCAGGACATCCTAATCATCTCATGAAACTTCACAACATATGGTCAAGGCTAGGGTTAGGAAACAAATTTTTATCAAGGATCCAGTTGTACCAAATCAGGAAATCAAAGGTTCTTAATGCTGGAGGTTTCATGAGAAAACAATCTATACTCTACATGGAAATATAAGTGCTATGATACAGTGTGATACGATCAAAATACTTCCCTACAAGCAATCTAACCATTCAGAAAATGTTATTCACATAATATTGTCCTAACATGACAGCTAGGGTCCTGTATGTTTTCCCTCTTTATGGTCTAAATGAAAAATCCTTACATTTAACAAAGTTTGCTATACTTCCTAAATGCAGCTATGGTTTTGATCTACAGCAGCATCACAGCAGGTCTCTAATAAATAAGTTACATTGGACTTCAGAAAAAAAAACTCTAACCCACAATAAGAAATATATTTTTAAAAGAAGGTATATGGCATATTCAATCGCCTTATTTGTTTGGCTTATCATTGGAAACCTAATCAGCCGCAAAATCTAAAAGGCCCAACCATGAAGGAGATACAATTAATCGCTCAACCCAAATCTTGAGCCAGCGCAAAGCCATAAACCCTACACGCCCATAAGAAAATATAAATGTATTTTGATAAAATAAACACATCTGCAATACAATTTAAATGTATTTTGCAGAGAAACAGACAGACAATTCACCTTAATGCACCCACTATATAGTATCAGACTATTTTTTTATGATGCAGTGCCAACTAAATGTGTCCACGCTGAAAATCAGAATATAAAGACAAAAACATATTTAAACCAAATGGCTGACCACCAAAAGTACTCAAACTGGCCGTCAGGTGTAGAAACTTTTAGGAACAACAAAAATCAGAAAAATAAAATTTTAAAAAATGTCACGGGAATGGCTGATCCTCACCTGGGTCGTCGCGGCGGAGACTCGCCGGGGAGTTCACTGAAAAGATAAACTTTTTCCCAACCTTTCTTGAGATTAATCAATTTATGAAACATTGCCACTAATTAAAATGCTTCTGGGGCAACCATCTAAAATAAAAGCCATGGAATTGCTCACCTATCCTGGTTTTCCTACCAATTCGTCAATATCTACTGTTACCAATAAGGAATGATTGATATTCTGAGACAAAGATAATTTAAATAAAAGTGAGGATGCTTCATAAACTTGACCTTTTAATCAACAAGTCAGATTTTGTGTTGGCACTCCTCTGTAGGACCTTGTATCTGCACATATATATACAAATCGTTAGTCCATCGAAATGTGTATATGGCAAGTGAAGTGACAAGAAAAAAACAAAAATGATGCACCTCAATAAACTAAGTTGTATCTCAAAATAAGAAAATGTTACAAAAACTTTACAATATCAGCAAATTAATTGAGATGAGTATTAATCAAGGCAAAGAAACTTACAGGAAAAATTGAGAGGCAGGATGGGGCAGCAGAAAAAAGGGTACAGTTCCAAGCAAGCCTACCCATTTTCTCTGAAATAAAAGCAAAACACACTAATTCTTTGCTTTGTCAAGGCAGGCGCAGGATCAATCATGATGTTATCATCCTAAAAACAGTTTTACATTTGAATAAATCAGGAAACAATATATGAATTCTCCGACCATGTCCTGCAGAGGAAAGGCAAAAGCTCTTTGACAAAAGCTCTTCTTGTTCAGATGATGACATGCTCATGTACCTTGCAAGCTGCTAAGCCATGGCACAGGACTACAACCTTGTTCGTCCCCGTGTGATGCAGCATCCACAAGATTCTCGCCATGATTGTTCACTACCACCACTCTCTGTTCCGAAACAGCTGCTCAGAAACAACATCGAGTCAGCTATTAGGAGTAATCTCTATGCCAAGTCATTAATTCGAATCTCAATTCACAATAATGCAATCCAAAAAAAATCACAACAACGTGGAAGAAATTCAGGAAAAGAGAGGTGCTCACGACAAGATCGCCTCCTCTTCATTTGCATGTGCCTCCTCCTCTTCGCCTGTACCCGACACAGGCACATGCTCCCTCGGGATGTCGCGGCTGCCGGCGTAGGCCTGGAGGCGCGTGCCTTGGCTGCCCTGCGCCGATAGCCCCTCTCGGCTCGAGTGGATATGTGGTAAAGATGGGGATAGTTGAACCATGGTAGCTCCATTGGTGCTCCGTGTTAACCATTTCGCAAACGAGGGTCAATGGATCAATCCATTTTTTGAGTAATGCTGATCCATGGATAACATGGATGGAACCATAATCAATAAACCAAAGGGTACAGAGCTCAGACAAATCTATAAGCACGAAGCATCAATAAGACAAAGCAGGCTTCTTGGCGTAGGATGACACACACTCACACAATGCTAATGCTGCTAGCCTGGTCCCGCCGCAACCGTTGAGGCCATTGCCGCCGGCGAGCTAGAAGTATTAGGAGGAATTTAAAAAAATGCAAAGAGCCAAAGAATCGCAACAAAATCATTCAAGATCAAGGGAACCCAGAAACAAAATCGCAACAATTGCTCATTCGATGATAGAGGGGAAATTAATTACCTTTGTGGAGATGCATCCATCCACCAGGATTTGGAGGTCGGTTGCCACACCGCGGGCTGTGCCTCGCCTCCGTGTGCGAAGACAGCCTGCAGCCGGCCGCGCCCCGCCGCCGCGAGATGTGCCCTCAGTACGCCGCACCACGCCTCCCGTCCTCCCCTCCCGCGCCCGCCGCCGTCACGACCGTGGTGGCTGCGCCAGCCCCTGTGCCGATAGCCCCTATCCCCCACTCGAGTGGATCTGGAGAGGCAAACGGACAGGGTCATGTGGCTGGTGCGGCGGCCGGTGGACACGAATCAAGTGGTGAAAGGTCCGTGGGCAGCGGTAGGGCAAGCGCGGGGCAGTGCGGCGGACGGCGTTGCTCGCTGGGGAAAGAACGGGTCGTGTGGCTGGTGCGGCGGCCGGTGGACACGGATCAAGCGGTGAAAGGTCCGTGGGCAGCGGTAGGGCAAGCGCGGGGCAGTGCGGCGGACGGCGTTGCTCGCTGGGGAAAGAACGGATCGCACCTCGGGGAGAAACGATTGGGCGCGGCGGCTACAGGGGCGGGTAGGAGAGACATCCGTAAGAAAAGAATTGGTGGGCTCGATGCGGGTACGGTGGGTGGGTAGGGAGAGGCCGGGTGAGAAAAAAATTTCATTTTTGGCAGAAACGTTCTCCAAATTGTGATTTTTTGGTACTTCATAGTCCTTCCACCCTATCCACTTCCAAAAACATATGACGGGTGGGTCCGACGTGAGGGGTAAGACGGGTCCGAATTGGGTGAGAAAAATTTTCAATTGTCTTCGCTCCTTATAGTATAGATATGTGTGTCATCGGTTTCTTTGCAACTACTAGGCTACCCAAATTCAGATCCATGGAGAGTATGGGTCCCGGACACCCAAAATCAATGCAGTAGAAACTTATTTTCTACTAATCTTGTGGCCAAATTCGTGTATTTGGTAGTGCCATAGCGTTCTTCAAGGAGTGTTTTTTAGAAAATAAGAGAGCATAATATATGTCAAGAGTTCTACCAATCAGGCTCTGAGGACGCTCGACCAATTAAGAAAAAGGAAACATGGAGTTCTATAGTCCAAGACAGTAAAAACGGTAGCATTGTTTTAAATTAAAAAAAAGGAATAGGTTTTTGCACAACCATGCTTAGTGGACGGTGATCCAAATGTCTGATATATTCGTATAATCGTTGTCCCATGATTCCGGATGCTATGGCACTACCAAATATTATTGCAACATGTGTGCGAAAGCATATAAAACATCCAAGATCAAAAAACGATTGCAACATTGTCTGCATACAAGTGAAATATTTTGAACAAAATTCTTACAACATGCCTTTAAAACACATGCAACATAAACAACATGCACAACAATCCCCCGATCTACTTCTGCAACATCTATGTGAATCAACTGCAACATACCTTTGAAGTTTCTGAAACAAAACAATTGAAAGAAACAATTGCAACATGGGGGGAGAGAAGAGAGCAGGAATGCGAGAAGCGCCATGGCCACCGGATCTGAGAGCATCGAGATCTCCTTGTGGGGAAAGATGTCATCCTGGGGGGAAGGGTGCCGCCAAGATGGGGAGGAGGCCACCGGGTGCGGGAAGGAGCCTAGGGTGCAGTAATCGACGCATCGGAAACGTCAGATCCAGAGAAGGAGGAGCAGCAGGAGGAGGAGGGCTCAGTCAGAATCGCCCCTCGTCTCCGGTGGGAGGGGGCGAGCAGGATCCAGGTTGCTGTGAAGCTCTCGGGTCACATGGAGTGGAGTTCGCCGAGGTGGGCTGGAGCAATGACAACGACGGTGTGGCGCGCGACATCCGTCCCGATGAGCGGTGCGAGGTGCAGTAGAATTGGAGCGACGCAAGCGCTGCAGAGTGTGCAGTCGAAGGGATAAGGTTCGAACGAGATGGTTCGCGGGGCGGAGGAGCGGAGTCATGGGCTGAGGACGCTTGGCCCAGAAAGTGGCGTCCGTCTGTCCCGACGAATTTCTTACTATAGTATAGTTACCCTATATTTCTATAGGGTTGTATGATACTTTTTAAGGGCATAAACGTAGGAATTTTACAGCTAACATGAAGGAATTTCATAGAAACCAGCTTGATTTGATGAGAACAGAAAAAGCTCCCATGATGTAAACAAAACCTAACGTTTGGTACATCTCGTGGGGCCGGCCGCAAGCGGCTTCATGAGGATCAGCATGTCGTTTGGCTTCCCTTTCTGTCTCGACGAAGCTCGGCGACACGTCCTGCATGGGTTACTATTATAGGACGACAATAATACAAAGATATCAGACATTTGGATCACCGTACACTAAGCACGGTCGTGCAAAAATCTATTCTTTTTTTAATTCAAAACAATGCTACCATCTTTTACTGTCTCTGACTATAGAACTCCATGTTTCCTTTTGTTAATTGGTCGAGTGTCCTCAGAGCCTGATTGCTAGAACTCTTGACATATATTATGCTCTCTTATTTTCTAAAAAGACACTCCTTGAAGAACGCTATGGCCCTACCAAATACACGAATTTGGCCTCAAGATTCGCGGAAAATAAGTTTCTACTGCATTGATTTAGGGTGTCCGGGACCCTTACTCTCCATGGATCTAAATTTAGTGTAGCCTAGTAATTCCAAAGAAACCGACGACACACATATATCTCTACCTAATAATAATAATATTATTATTAAAGCAAGGATTGTTTCTGCCTGTTTTTTCGTTCGTCATCTTAAACCGTGAAGAATTCGTAATCGACGTGCAAAACCGAGAGAAAATCGGCAGCCTAAACGTTGTACGTCCACAACAGGAAAGAAAACCGGAGTCAAACCATGCACGGCAGGCCACATATTCCGCGTCTCGCACACAACATCCATCGGGCCCAACTAGGGCCGCATGCACGTGCCACTAGACAGCCCATTATCGAATGACCCCATCAACGTTTGGTAGCAGCAAGCCAGCGCGTGAGGTGAATGAAGTCAGGAGACTTCCTATTAATCTTATTAATCTTATTTGAGCTTCAAATTATTTGGACGACCTCTCTGACATGGTGCTCTCAAATTTAAAATTCGTATCTTTTTTCCCATTATAACACACGGTTATATTAACTTTTCATGTGTAATATATTTATGATATATATATTTTTTCTTGGATTGTTGATGTTGGGGAGGCACGTGGGTGGTGGAGGTGATGGTGTGGCTGGGAAGCCGAGGCTGGGGCGGGCAATGACGAAGGAGGTTGGGGTGGCGCGGACATGATGGTGAGGTCGGGAGGATGACAACGCGGTTGAGGTGGGCGACAGTGAGGCGCAGACTACGACATGCCAGGTCAGGAGGGAGCGTGTGCGTGACGGGGACAACGATACGGCTAGGGAAGGTGAGGTCGGGTCGATGATGGAGTGGTCGGGCAGGTGCTAGGGTGGCGGGGTGATGGCACGATCAGGGGGCGCGCGGGCGCGACTGTGAGGTCGTGGAGGTAGAGACATATGTTGGCTTCAGGGTGGATGACAGCGAGGTTGGGGGAGTTGGAGTTGTGGACGACAACGGGACGATCTCAGGGTGGCACATGCACAATAGAAACAACGATGCAGCCTGGGAAGGTGAGGTCAGCGGGCAACTGTAAGGTTTAGGAGGCACCGCATGATGATGGTGGGCGTTGTTAGGGGTGGCACGGGCGCAACGAGGATGACGGCGAGGTCGGAAAGCTTCGGGGTGACATCTCGACCTGGGCGGACGATAACGAGACGAGCAATTTTTTTTCTCCCGTTGCAACGCATGGGCATTATTGCTAGTAGAGAAAAAAAGTATAAACTGTCCCATTAAGCTAAGAACATGTTGGCAATCTCATATTTATTATCACTAGACAACTGGACATTTAATGATCACATACATCCATAATGCTAGTATTTATTAACTGCTCTCTCTGATGTTAAAATGTAACAACTTTTTGCTTACTTCCTCCTTTTTCTGGAGGATGAAGTCGATCATATGTTCCATTTTCTAGATGGACTTTTAATCGGTGCTGGTCCCGGCGCCGGTGCCAGTCCTGGCGCTGGTGCCAGCACATTTTCAAGTGCTCGGCATGTGCAATTTCTTTCACATTCATCTTCTGTCTTGTAGCATACCTGGCCGCCAGCAAGGCCTTGACAGCAGATACACGTACGGAAATAGCAGATGATTCGTACGCAATAGCAACGAGGTTCGGTAGGATTTGCGTGTTGAGCTGCACAGTAGTTAATTGTTATAAGATGAATAACGACAAGAATTTCATTATATATATACTAGAAAATATCTTTCAAAGTTCCAAAAAAGTTGTATAGTTCAACAGATTTTATGATGTGCACTTACATTGTGAGAGAACCACAAAACACCCCAAGATAAGCATCACAACTGCAGTAGCCATTCTTCGCTCCATCACAGCAATCACGGTGTATGTATCGTGGAGCTTGCTTTTGTGTGTAGGTATGCGTGTCCCATAATACCATACACATCCTGCACAATGTTTCTATATATATATGGTGAATATATTCTATATATTAGCAATAATTATTAACTCCTAGTCTTGTGAATTGTGATTAATAATTCTCCAAAATTACTACAAATATTACTAGTCCGCATTAATTTAGGTGCAGATATCTCTAGTGGATATAAATTACTACTTCCAGTAGATGCTCTGAGTTTAGTCCTGATAAATTTTACGGGGATGTCCATTGATGACTACCATAATTTATTTTGCAGAATCCTTGTCTAATAATAGAGACAAAGATAAAAAACAAGTACTCTAAAATTTATCCTAATGATAATTGTTAGTATTGCTCCAAAGGGTGGGCCAACTGGGCCCTTGACTCGGCTCCCTGATCGGGGAGCCACCCACTGGGGTTGCGGGCCCCGTGGTGCAGCACCATATAAGGGAGGTGGGGGCCACGAGGAATAGGAACCCTCTGAGAGTCAGTGCCCACTCGCCCCCACTTCCCTGCCCACCGATCAGGGGGGAGCTGTGAGCTGCGAGCTGCGGGAAGCACCGCAGCCGCCGCCGGTCGCCACTGCGCTTCACCGAGGATCTCCACGGCACTGCACAGCGACGACGGACTCCTCTGCACCGACGGGATCATCCTCTACTTCCCATACCCCACTGTGATTCTCCCTCGGTCCTCTCCTCTCTCCCTCTCGGTCAATCTCAAGAATGCCATGTTTTATCTACACTGCTAAAGAGAATACCCACCGATTTACACCTAGATGATCCGCAAGAACTAACAATGGTATCAGACGCCTACTCTAGCGAGTAGATCGAGTTGGGGAACGGGGTGCGGAAGAACAATGGAGAAGGAGCAAATTCGATGAAAATCGAAGAAGTGAAGATAAAATTCGATGCAAAATCGAAGCAGAAATGCGACCCTAACCCTAAATCCGCTCGGGTCAGGGGAAGAAATTCGATTCAGAGACCCCAAACCCTAGATCTCGAAAAGAGATATGGACAAGGAGGAGGGCCTACCTGTGGCTCACCTGCCGCCGCCACCACTGCCGCCGCGTGGGAAGAAGGGCAAGCTGTGGGCTCGCCGAGACTCCGCTGGTCGGTCGCGAGAGACAAGGGCACCGCCGCCCGCCGCTGACGGCGGCGTGCTCAGCCGGAGACGAGCACGCGCACCAGTGAGGGGACCGGCAGTGGCGCCACCATCTCCCTCCCTGGCCGCCATGCATGCCGGCTCTCTGGATCTCGCGAACGGGGCTAGAGGATAAGAGGAGGGAAAGAGAAAAGAAGAAAGAAGGGGGAGAGGGCCGCGGGCAAGAGCCGGCGGCGCCGCTCCTCACCGTCGCCGGCAAGCCACCCGCCACGGGAGAACCACCCTCCACCACTGCTCCTCTCTGGATCTCGCCGGGATAGGAGAAGATCTGGGAGGGGAAAGAAAGAAGAAAGTAAAGGGGAGGGTCAACGGCCCTTGCGGCGGCGGAGTCACACCTCACCGCCGCCGGCGGACACCATCGGAGGCCGAAGAGTAGGTCCCTGCTGCCGCCGCCGCCGCAGCAGGGGGCGCATGTGCACGGGTCTGAAAAAATGGTGGCTAGGGTTTCGAAGGGGTGCTGCCGGCCGCTGGTTTTGATCACGCGAGAAGCGCGGGCAGCCGTTGGATGGAGATCAGCGGCCCGGCGGCGGCATTGTACGGCATTGGGCCAGATTGAGCCCAAGAGGGAGCAAGCTTGTAGGAATGGCGGCACAGATGGTGGATCCTTGGACTCGAGCCAGGCGGACCTTGGGAGGGCCGACCATTTCTCTCTTGAGGCGCATCTCTCTGTTTGACCGGCCCAGTGAGGCTGATTTTTCACGTGTGGGCCAAAAGCCGCGATTGTTGCGATAGTGACCTTGTGAATTATTTTCGTTAATTTTCAGCAGCAAGCGTGTAAGAAATCGGATGCTCGTAGCCTAAGAGGGGGAGGGGGTGAATTAGGCAATCTTAAAACCTTAACCTATGGTTCCACTACTTTTGCATAAAGTAAAACTAGAACATACTACCTAGATGTGCAACTATGGTTATTCTAGTGTGAAACTCCCATCCCAAAATAAGGTTTGCAACCTATAGCCAATCCTAGCATGATACTACTCTAGGAAAGTAAAGGCAAGAAGGATTGCAAGAGAGTAATCTTGAAAGCTTGAAAAGAGGGATGAGAGGAAGCAAACTCTTGACACGCGATTTATCCCGTGGTATCGGTAGGCACTAAGCCACCCCTAGTCCACGTTGGTGAAGCACTCACACAAGAGTATTGCTTCCCGGTCACCAAGTCTCTCCCAAGAGCACTACTTGACTCGCCACAAAAGGCTCGCCACTTAGGCACTCGCCAAGCTCTCTTGGTCACCTTGATGCCGCCTCCACTAAGGAGCTTCTCCACCAAGGAAGGGGGTCTCCGTCCCTCAAGACAAAGTGTCCTCGCCACTCCACACCAAGCCGGAGGGTCGATGACGATTGCCGGTGAGCCACTTAGGCCCCAAGGCTTCCGGTGCACCTTGTACAACTTGATTCACTCAAGAATCACCTCACAAGGTTGGCACAACCTTGCACTCACTCAGCTCTAAGCTAAGCCTAGCACTTAGCACATATACTAAGCATATGCAAGTCTATAGATGAGCAATTAAGCACTTGGATGGATTGGATATGATCTTCTAGGTGTCTTGCACTCCTCGACACTTCCACACAATCCAGCAACCTCAAATGGGTGAGTGGAGGGGGTATAAATAGCCCAAGGCACTCAAAGAGCTGGCTAACAGCCCGAAAAATAGCGTCGGATGAACCGATGCTATCCTTTTCGTAGGCGTCGGTTCATCCGGTGCCCCTCCCACGTCACTTAGCCATTGAGGTTCTCTGACAGAACTGCTCCGATGCTATACACCGACGGTGCGTCGGATCATCCTGTGCTGAAGGACTCCTCGCCAAAACCTTCATCGTCGCGTCTTGAGGCGTCGGATGAACCCGCCTACCGCTCGGTTCATCCGGGAAGTTCCGATCTTAGCGCGCTCTGTCTTGATTCAAACCGAGAGTCGAGATAGACCGGCGGTGTCCTCTCGACCGTCGGATAATCCGTGCACTCTTCATCTTGCTCCTCCTCTGCAATTCATCGGCATCTAGAAGCTGGACCGTCGGATCATCCGATGTCATCTTCATTTTGCACATTGCTGTTGTACCAAGTGCACCGACGCTTGCACTGATGGTACCGTCGGTTCATCCAACGGTGCCCTTTTTCTTCTTTTCCTTTGCATCTTCAACTTGGATCTTTGCTTCAACTTAACATACTTAACATACTTAACATGCCATCACTTATAGCCTCAAAATATATACTAAGTCCTCATGTTTTGCTATGAGTAACTTAACATGTGCATGGTATGTTAACTTGTGGTATGACATGTTAACTTGGGCATGGTATGTTAACTTGTGCATGGTATGCTAACATGTGGTAACATCCATGGGACCTAGGAATGCCTACAAAGACATGCTAGACAAAGTGGTTAGTCCCATTACTTGTGTTAGCATGAATCACCAAAATCAACTCGAACAAATGGCAAATGGGGCCATGTTCGCTACAATCTCCCCCTTTTTGATGATTTATGACAACACAAGCAAAGCAAGCATAAATTTGCGAAAATTGACAAAAATTGACAAAATTAGAGCCACTTACACTTGCTTGGATGCTTACCATCATCCAACCTCCCCTTAGATCAAACTTCTCCCTTTTTGATCTTCTCTTCCTATGTTCACACATAGCTTGCCTCTTCCCCTTTGGAAACACTAGCTTGCTTTGGTCCCACATTCTCCCCCTTTGGAATAAAATCTCCAAAAAGGTCCAAAACAAAAGGTCTCCAAGGAAATTAGCAAGTCCTAGCAACCATAGCTCAAAGAGAAATGTTAAATACAAGGGAGAAAGCCGCATGAACCATGATCCATATGTATGATATCAATGAAGATACAACATGTGCGAATAACTAAGGTGGATCACAAGCTCATGAGACTATCATGATACAAACTAAGCTCCCCCTAAGTGTGTGCACAATATGATAGTGTGAAAATAAAGTGCACAACTACAAACACTTGTAGGGCAAGGAAGCTTAGAGTATATCATGCAAGGAGGTAGCTTAAAGGACAAGAGATAAGACAAATGGGTTCTTGTTACATTACCACTTGTAGATATCACTTGTAGTTTTTTGATCATTGCACACCTCTGGGGTTTTGTTCCTCTCTACCTTGTTGGCACCACATTGAGATGAGGCACTTGGAAATGATATCACTTGAGGTGACACCACTTGAAAGAAGCTTGCAAAGAAGACACTTGGGGTACCACAAGGATTAGGAATGTATGAGTACGTTGCCTTTGAACTTATATAGAGACATAAGCTCACAAGGACATGACTTAATAGCATGAAGCTCATATTGCTATATTCACTCTTTTAGAGATGTTAGATCACATTGAGAGTGAAATAGCATTCTCTTAGAATGAAGTACCACACCGGAATACGTCGCCAAGGGACTACATAAGATAAGCTTGAAACAATGTTAGTCCCATAACCAAACCATAGGATGAGCTCCCCCTAAATGTGTGCATTTAGTGTTTGAATCACCAACCAAATGTATGTACATTGTTTATGACACCAAAAGGGAAGCTAACCCAATAGCTTGCTCATGATGCAAAGAGATATTTATCAAGAACATGCACCATGAAAGAACAAGTGTAGCTTTCCTACACACTAATCAAACCATGTAGTTTGCTCATGGGTTAGCACATGACACAAGCAACCTACCATAAGTAAACAACTAGGCAAAGCAACAAATGCAAACCTAGACCAGGCAATGGAGCTACAATGATACATGAGATAGGTTCTAGTTTCCATTACCTCAACCGGGGATCTTGGGCAACACATGTCCAACTAGCAAGCTTGGCTTCTTGGCTTGAATCTTCGCATCTTGTTTGTGCCAAGCCTCCCAAGTCCCCGCTCTCATGGCCTTCAAGTGGCCTTTGGAACCCAAACCATATGAGGCCCCTTCATGTTTGTGATGACTTCCTTGGGCACCCAAATGGGTTGGTTCCAACCCCGCTCCGTCTTCATCTTCCCAATCTTGTGTGCAACCACCTTGCCATTGGTCTTCTTCTTGATGACGTAGGTGTTGCTCTTGGTCTTGTTCTTGCGGTTGGGCTTGGTGTAGATGAGGGAGCTCTTGATGGTGGGTTTCATCTTCTTCTTCTCGCCCTTGTCCATCTTCTTGACAAATTGCGGGCATTTGTAGAACTTGTGTCCTTCTTCATGACACTTGTAGCAAGTCACGGTTGCACCCTTCTTAAGCTTCTTCACCATGGGATCACGGTTATCTTGAGAAGGTTGGACTTTGCTCTTCATGTCTTGAGAGATGTCCACTTGTTCCTCATTATTCTTACCCTTGCCCATCAAGCTTGACAACCTCTCTCGGAGCCATTTCACTTCTTGCTTGAGCTCATCATTTTTCTTGCCTATGAGACAATCACATTTTTCTACAACAACATTCTCATTGCAAGATGGTGAGCAAGATTTATCAATTAAATCAATGCAAGAAGTTGAAGCATCTACCTTGGAGATAGGAATTGCACAAGGGATAGATGATTCATCAAGCTCAAAGGAATTACTTGTTTTAGTCTCATTGCTCTCAAGCTTAGTTTTTAGCTCATCACACTCCTTGCTAAGCAATTTGAATTTGCACAACAAATGTTCATAATTTGTAGCAAGGGTTGCACTAAGTTCATTGAGAGCATTGAGTTCTTTAATTTCATTAACTTGTTTCTTAAGCATTCCTTTTTGCTCATGGACTAGCTCAACAAGATCATCGAGAGAGGTGGTGTCGGATTCATCATCACTTACATTGCTCTCCATACCTTTGGCCACAAGGCACATGTGTGGTGATGATGAAGGACCTTGCATGAAGCGGGTGGTGAAGTTCTTTCTTGATTCGTCACTTGAGCTACAAGAACTTGATTCTCCACCACTTGTCCATTCACGAACGGCGATAGTTGCTTCTTGCCTTGGCCTCCTCTCCTTCACCACCTTCTTCTTGGGCTTGTGCTCGATCTTGGTGAACTTGATGTGTTGATGATGACGCCATTCTCTCAAGTGGACGTTGTAGCCGTACATGTTGATTTTCTTCACATACTTGAAGATCTTATTCACGTACATGGCCACCATGGATTCGACCTCTTCATCACTTGAGGAGTCTTCATCATCACCATCATCACCATCATCTTCGCTTGAGCTTCCATTACCTCAACCGGGGATCTTGGGCAACACATGTCCAACTAGCAAGCTTGGCTTCTTGGCTTGAATCTTCACATCTTGTTTGTGCCAAGCCTCCCAAGTCCCCGCTCTCATGGCCTTCAAGTGGCCTTTGGAACCCAAACCATATGAGGCCCCTTCATGTTTGTGATGACTTCCTTGGGCACCCAAATGGGTTGGTTCCAACCCCGCTCCGTCTTCATCTTCCCAACCTTGTGTGCAACCACCTTGCCATTGGGCTTCTTCTTGATGACGTAGGTGTTGCTCTTGGTCTTGTTCTTGCGGTTGGGCTTGGTGTAGATGAGGGAGCTCTTGATGGTGGGTTTCATCTTCTTCTTCTCACCCTTGTCCATCTTCTTAACAAATTGCGGGCATTTGTAGAACTTGTGTCCTTCTTCATGACACTTGTAGCAAGTCACGGTTGCACCCTTCTCAAGCTTCTTCACCATGGGATCACGGTTATCTTGAGAAGTTTGGACTTTGCTCTTCATGTCTTGAGAGATGTCCACTTGTTCCTCATTGTTCTTGCCCTTGCCCATCAAGCTTGACAACCTCTCTCGAAGCCATTTCAATTCTTGCTTGAGCTCATCATTTTTCTTGCCTATGAGACAATCACATTTTTCTACAACAACATTCTCATTGCAAGATGGTGAGCAAGATTCATCAATTAAATCAATGCAAGAAGTTGAAGCATCTACCTTGGAGATAGGAATTGCACAAGAGATAGATGATTCATCAAGCTCAAAGGAATTACTTGTTTTAGTCTCATTGCTCTCAAGCTTAGTTTTTAGCTCATCACACTCCTTGCTAAGCAATTTGAATTTGCACAACAAATGTTCATAATTTGTAGCAAGGGTTGCACTAAGTTCATTGAGAGCATTGAGTTCTTTAATTTCATTAGCTTGTTTCTTAAGCATTCCTTTTTGCTCATGGACTAGCTCTACAAGATCATCGAGAGAGGTGGTGTCGGATTCATCATCACTTACATTGCTCTCCATACCTTTGGCCATAAGGCACATGTGTGGTGATGATGAAGGACCTTGCATGCGGTGGTGAAGTTCTTTCTTGATTCGTCACTTGAGCTACAAGAACTTGATTCTCCACCACTTGTCCATTCATGGACGGTGATAGTTGCTTCTTGCCTTGGCCTCCTCTCCTTCACCACCTTCTTCTTGGGCTTGTGCTCGATCTTGGTGAACTTGATGTGTTGATGATGACGCCCTTCTCTCAAGTGGACATTGTAGCCATACATGTTGATTTTCTTCACATACTTGAAGATCTTCTTCACGTACATGGCCACCATGGATTCGACCTCTTCATCACTTGAGGAGTCTTCATCGTCACCATCATCACCATCATCTTCGCTTGAGCTTCCATTACTTCAACCATGGATCTTTGGCAACACATGTCCAACTAGCAAGCTTGGCTTCTTGGCTTGAATCTTCACATCTTGTTTGTGCCAAGCCTCCCAAGTCCCCGCTCTCATGGCCTTCAAGTGGCCTTTGGAACCCAAACCATATGAGGGCCCTTCATGTTTGTGATGACTTCCTTGGGCACCCAAATGGGTTGGTTCCAACCCCACTCCGTCTTCATCTTCCCAACCTTGTGTGCAACCACCTTGCCATTGGGCTTCTTCTTGATGACGTAGGTGTTGCTCTTGGTCTTGTTCTTGCGGTTGGGCTTAGTGTAGATGAGGGAGCTCTTGATGGTGGGTTTCATCTTCTTCTTCTCGCCCTTGTCCATCTTCTTGACAAATTGCGGGCATTTGTAGAACTTGTGTCCTTCTTCATGACACTTGTAGCAAGTCACGGTTGCACCCTTCTCAAGCTTCTTCACCATGGGATCACGGTTATCTTGAGAAGTTTGGACTTTGCTCTTCATGTCTTGAGAGATGTCCACTTGTTCCTCATTGTTCTTGCCCTTGCCCATCAAGCTTGACAACCTCTCTCGGAGCCATTTCAATTCTTGCTTGAGCTCATCATTTTTCTTGCCTATGAGACAATCACATTTTTCTACAACAACATTCTCATTGCAAGATGGTGAGCAAGATTCATCAATTAAATCAATGCAAGAAGTTGAAGCATCTACCTTGGAGATAGGAATTGCACAAGGGATAGATGATTCATCAAGCTCAAAGGAATTACTTGTTTTAGTCTCATTGCTCTCAAGCTTAGTTTTTAGCTCATCACACTCCTTGCTAAGCAATTTGAATTTGCACAACAAATGTTCATAATTTGTAGCAAGGGTTGCACTAAGTTCATTGAGAGCATTGAGTTCTTTAATTTCATTAGCTTGTTTCTTAAGCATTCTTTTTTGCTCGTGGACTAGCTCAACAAGATTATCGAGAGAGGTGGTGTCGAATTCATCATCACTTACATTGCTCTCCATACCTTTGGCCATAAGGCACATGTGTGGTGATGATGAAGGACCTTGCATGAAGCGGGTGGTGAAGTTCTTTCTTGATTCGTCACTTGAGCTACAAGAACTTGATTCTCTACCACTTGTCCATTCACGGACGGTGATAGTTGCTTCTTGCCTTGGCCTCCTCTCCTTCACCACCTTCTTCTTGGGCTTGTGCTCGATCTTGGTGAACTTGATGTGTTGATGATGACGCCCTTCTCTCAAGTGGACGTTGTAGCCGTACATGTTGATTTTCTTCACATACTTGAAGATCTTCTTCACGTACATGGCCACCATGGATTCGACCTCTTCATCACTTGAGGAGTCTTCATCGTCACCATCATCACCATCATCTTCGCTTGAGCTTCCATTACTTCAACCATGGATCTTGGGCAACACATGTCCAACTAGCAAGCTTGGCTTCTTGGCTTGAATTTTCACATCTTATTTGTGCCAAGCCTCCCAAGTCCCCGCTCTCATGGCCTTCAAGTGGCCTTTGGAACCCAAACCATATGAGGCCCCTTCATGTTTGTGATGACTTCCTTGGGCACCCAAATGGGTTGGTTCCAACCCCACTTCGTCTTCATCTTCCCAACCTTGTGTGCAACCACCTTGCCATTGGACTTCTTCTTGATGACGTAGGTGTTGCTCTTGGTCTTGTTCTTGCGGTCGGGCTTGCTCAAGATATGAGATGGCTTCAATTCTTCGAGCTTCTTCTCATAGATGATTGCTTTCACCAAGTCATAATCAGGCTTCCGGAGACTTTGTAGGATCTTGCGGTTGATGCTCAAGTCCGTGATGTTCTTCACACCTAAAGCATTGATCTCATTGACAAGCACATTTAGGCGTGAGTACATTGATTCGGCATTTTCATTTGCAAGTTGCTTAAAGCTATTGAATTCCTCAAGGAGACAACCGTAGCGTTCATTAGCAACTTCTTTTGAACCCTCATTTTGCTCCTTGATGGTTTTCCATAGCTCTTGAGCATTTTCACAATTAAAAACTCTATTGAAAATGCCTACATCTAGTGAGGACAAAATGATACTCTTAGCAATCACATCAAATTGCTTTTCCTTCTTAGTACCATTTCTCATGCCCTCATCGGTGACTCTCCAAACATCAAGGTCCTTTGCTTGGAGATAGGCCTCCATGAGAACCTTCCACCGAGGATAGCCCGTGCCATCGAAGTGTGGAGCCAAACCTAAGGTATCCACCCCTTTCATACCTCTATAGAGCAACTCACTAGGCGGTGAAGCCCAACCGTCCAATGAGCTTGGTTTCACAATTTGCCAATCGAATTGGCATTTCCTTGTGAAGGAAGTGAGTCCCGGCTCTGATACCACTTGTAAGGAATTGGATGCTCGTAGCCTAAGAGGGGGAGGGGGTGAATTAGGCAATCTTAAAACCTTAACCTATGGTTCCACTACTTTTTCATAAAGTAAAACTAGAACATACTACCTAGATGTGCAACTATGGTTGTTCTAGTGTGAAACTCCCATCCCAAAACAAGGTTTGCAACCTATAGCCAATCCTAGCATGATACTACTCTAGGAAAGTAAACACAAGAAGGATTGCAAGAGAGTAATGCGGAAACGAAAAGAGGGATGAGAGGAAGCAAACTCTTGACACGCGATTTATCCCGGTGGTACCAGAGGCACTAAGCCACCCCTAGTCCACGTTGTTGAAGCACTCACACAAGAGTATTGCTTCCCGGTCACCAAGTCTCTCCCAAGAGCACTACTTGACTAGCCACAAAAGGCTCGCCACTTAGGCACTCGCCAAGCTCTCTTGGTCACCTTGATGCTGCCTCCACTAAGGAGCTTCTCCACCAAGGAAGGGGGTCTCCACGTCCCCCGCACAAAGTGTCCTCGCTACTCCACACCAAGCCGGAGGGTCGATGACGATTGCCGGTGAGCCACTTAGGCCCCAAGGCTTCCGGCACACGTTGTACAACTTGATTCACTCAAGAATCACCTCACAAGGTTGGCACAACCTTGCACTCACTCAGCTCTAAGCTAAGCCTAGCACTTAGCACATATACTAAGCATATGCAAGTCTATGGATGAGCAATTAAGCACTTGGATGGATTGGATATGATCTTCTAGGTGTCTTGAACTCCTCTGCACTTTCACACAATCCAGCAACCTCAAATGGGTGAGTGGAGGGGGTATAAATAGCCCAAGGCACTCAAAGAGCCGTTGTGTAATGCCCTGGGTTTTCAAAATCGGAAAACCCAGCATTCTGTCTCGTGATAGTCCCTGGATCGACGCTATCACGCATGTGCATTCATCACGTATAAATAACATAGTCATACATCGATATAAAGCATCAGAGTACGAATAATAATCTGATTATTACATGTCCTGATTATTCGAGTACATCAATACCCGCCTCTTGGCGAATAACAAATAAGAGCCTACGCAGCGGTAGCTAGTCTTCAAAAGGTGTCTCCATCTTGCATCTCCCACTGTGCATCCTTGAGCGAAGCGCCATGCCCCCTCGCCGTACTCATCCGTCGCATTGTTGTCGTAGTCGGACTCGCACTGGAAGCTCGTGGGCTATCCCCAAGGATCGGGATTGGTCCACGCCACCAACCGTATGCAAGCTTTAAGTGGCCTATTTCTAAGGGGAAAAGAGTATCAAGGTAGTAGCAGGGGTTTCCTATGCAGCAGCAACAGAAAGTAGAGTAATATCTCCATAAGTTCACCATATCCCATACCTCTCATCCACATACGGACATCTGGGTCACCCAGGATCACCGCGTCACCATCACCTATCTCCATCTAGGGTCGGTGCGAGAACTCCCACTCCTCGCACCTCAATGGTTGCACCCGGATCCGCGAGGTAGAGGGAGCAACCTCCTCTCCCGAATACAACCACGGCTCACCAATCACACTCATCCTATAAGGGGAGGTAGAAATCCCAAAACGTAAGAGTCGGAGAAACAACGGGCATGTCCATAATATAGATCTAAACTAGCGTGTACACGGTACCAACTCATAGTACCCGGACGGTGTACGGCCGGCCGAGCCTACCCTCACCGAGGCGAACACCTAGGAGTTACTTCCCATCCCGCATCCGGGTCTCGTCGCTCCCAGAAGACCACCCAACTGTGAAAATGCCCTGTGGCCACACGGGAGTCGCCGAGAGGGTGGACTCACTCCACCTCTCCCAACCGATGCCCCGCTATCCTCGGCGGTGTACCGCACTTGCTAGGGTAGAACGGCCCTATCCCCACTCGGCGAGGTGGTGTGTACGAAAGTCCCGTGTAACAGGCGACCCACTCGGTTTCGGCGGCGAGCTCATATCCTCCAAGTCATCACAAAATCCCCAACACTGTGCTCCTAAAACGGTGTACCCGCCATATAGGTACCAACTCGGGCAACGTCCGAGAAGGCGATCCAGCCCCGATCCCGGATCAGGTTGTCTCGAGCTCACCCCGCCAAAAATATCCCAAAACACCTTCTCCGGGGTTTCCCAACACATGCCAAGAAACTACCACAATAATCCCAACACATGCATAGCAAGCTCAGACATCATCTAGCTTAAGTAAGCAGTAGTAGGTCAATCAAGGACAAGTATGTAAAAGAGGCTATGCATGGGTTCATCATATCCATCTCTATGCATTAACATGCTCAATGGGCATTCAAAGATGGTCGGGCGTGAACCTGGGTACGAGTGGTCGTCAGAGCCGAGGTCGTCGCCGTAGTCCCGGTTCGCCTCTCCGGCCCTAGAGTCTAGAAACGATTTAAAATAAATACTCGCTACTAGATAGCAATAAATCCAAGATAAAGAGCAAATAAGATCCAAAAGAGGCAAACTCTAGTCTAGCACGGAGTTTGGGTTTTTAGAAGATTTTCGTAAGAAGTTTCATATTTTTCGGAGCTAAACGGATTTATTATGAATTTCCAAAGATAAAATACATTTCAAAATCCGCCCGGATCCTACGGTGGCGTGCCGTGTGGTGAGTGTGTGTGTCAAGAACTCCAGGGGGGCGGCGTCGGCGCACGCTGCTCGGCCAAGCTGCCGAGGCGGCGGCCCAAGGGCTAGCGGGAGGGCGCACTCGGAAAGGGCGTCAAGGTGCGTGGGCGCCTGGCGGCGATCTACGGAGGCGGTGCCAGACGGCGTGCGGTGCTGCCCAAAAGCCCAGCGGCGTGTGCGAGCATCAAGCAAAGCGAACGACCCAAAACCGGGGCTTTTGCCCTTTGCCCAGAAGCACCACGCCATGGCGAGCTCGCCGTGGCGAACATGCGGCAGCAGCTCGCCAGGCTCCTGCCGAGCACGGGTGCATGTGGGGGCGTGCATATCTGGCGGCAAGGCGATCGTGACGTGGCGTGCAAAAGGTGGGCCGGTGGTTTCCGGGGTAACGCATCGGCGCGCATACCGGGCGCACGGGCCAGCGGCGGCGGCGGCAGGCGGCGCGGGTGTGGATCAAGGAAAATGCGCGGCGCACGTGCGTGAGTGGCGGCGGCGCACTACAAAGATTCCCAAAGACGCACGAAGGCCGGCTTCACCGCGGCGCGTGGCGGCAGCGGCATGGCGGCGGCGGGCGAACTCGCGCGCCTCGGCCGGCGGGTCGACCACAAATGGGCGAGGAAGGTCGGCCTCACCTCCCGGCGATGCGGCGTCGGTGAAGAGGGCGGAGCGGGTCGTCTCGGAAGGGAAGGCGGCGCGGAGCGTGAGGAAGCAGAGGAAGGCGTCTTGTGGCGCGGCGTCGCTCCTCCTCCGAGCGGCTCGGTCCTTCGACGAGGAGGCGGCGTGCCCTCGGCCTTCTTCTCCCCTTCTCCTCTTCTCCCGGCGCGGCGGTGTGGAAGGAGGATCCTCAGGCGGCTAGGGTTGGGAGCTCCCGGGCGCGGCGGCCTTCTTATAGCGGCGGTGCAGGGGCGTGGGCACGTGGACGGATGCGGCGGAGGCGGCGGCATCGCCGGGCGCCATGGGCGGCGGGCGCTTTGGCGCCGCGCAGCCAAAGGGGAAAAGGAAGGAAGATGATGGCGGACGTCATGGTGAGCATGGCGCCACGCCGCGCCGTTCGGCGACAGTGCGGGCGGTTGGTAAGCGTGGCGGCGCGGATGACCGGGGGTGAGGAAAAGAGGGGTGGCGGTGAGTAAAGGAAAGAGAAAGGGTGGTCGGTGGACTTCGACTTTGGGCTCATGCCCGAAGCTATCCTCCCTTTACCTTTTCTATTTCTTTCCAACCCTTTTCTATTTTAGATTCAAATTTGAATGTAAATTCAAATTTGAAATCCCACTCAAATAAACTCCAAATAAAACCAAAAGAACTCCAAGTTTCTCACACTAACATTTTTATATTTCCTAGAAATTTTATTTAGCTCAAAATAAATCTAGGAATTAAAGGAGAGAAAAGGAAGACATCCTTAAATAAGTTGATAATCACTCAAATAATTCATCAAAATTTTAAATCCACATTTTTATTAATTAACATTCCTCAATTAAATTTGAGGGATGTTACAGACTCTCAAAAGAATCTCGTCCTCGAGATTAAGAAAATACCTCGCCTCGAAGAGGTGCGGGTACTTCTCTCATGAGACTCTTTCTCCCACGTTGCCTCTCGCTCGGTGTGATTGCTCCACAACACTTTGAGGCGATGGTGGTGCTCTGGTAGCCTTCTCGGCCCAATCCGTAATCTTCACCGGGTACTCAAGTACTCCAAGTTGTCTTGCGAGATCGATAGCATCGGTGGAGACATGCTTGTCAAGCTCGGGTCTAGACACCTCCCGAGTTGCGATATGTGGAACACGGATGCACTCGGCAAGGTCGACGGTAACTCCACCTATAGGCAAGTTTCCACCTTTGCCACGATCGGGGAAGGGTCCAACGAACCTCGGGGCTAGCTTCCCTTCACGTGGAACCTCTTCGTGCCTCTAAGCGGTGACACTCTCGTGAAGACGTAGTCACCAACGATCAAGGAGACATCCCTCCGCTTAGGGTAGCTCTTCCTGTCTGCTCCGAGCTATCTTCAGTTCTCTCTAACCTTGGCCACATTCTCCTCGGCCTCAAGAATGGAAGCAGGACAAGAAGATCCTCTCCCCACCTCGCACCACATCAACGGGTCCTACACTTTCGCCGCATGTGGCTTCAAAGGGTGCCATTTGCAAACTTGCTCGATAGCTATTGTTGTACGAGAATTCAGCGTGGGCGACTCTTCTCCCAATCATTGCCGTAAAGTCAACACACAAGCTCGCCAGAGATCTTCTAGAACCCGATTCACTCGCTCTGTCCATCCATGTCTGGGGGTGGAAAGTCAGTAGTCCAAGTGAGTGCCCATCGAATCGAACTCCTCCGTAATCGAGTGTGAACCGGGCACCACGGCCGACACAATGGTGCGAGGTGCTCCATGCAACCTCGTGATATGCTCAACGAGATCAGCCAACCGACTCACGTAGTACTTGTTCTTAACCGAAGGAAGTGCGCTACCTTGGTCAAACGGTCCACAATCACCCAAATCGAGTCATTCCCTTCTCGAAAGCGGGGAAGACCTACCACAAAGTCCATACCGATATCATCCCATTTCCACCGAGGTATCGCAAGTGGTCAAGTAGTCCGCGGTCTCGATGTTCGCTTCACTCGGCAAGTGTCGACGGGCAACATACTCGCTATGTCTTTCTTCATATTCTCCCACCGTAACCGACACTTCGTGTCTTGGTACATCTTCGCATCCGTGGTGAATGGAATATCGAGATTCATGTGCTTCCTTCGTAATCGCCTTCCTGATATCCTCTCCACCGGGCACACATATGCGATTCTTCAACCATAACGTGTCTTGCTCATCAATGCGGTAGTCGTGGGCCTTGCCTCTTGTCGAAGATCTTTCACTTCCTCAATTTGAAGACACTTCTTCCGGGCTTGTCTCGATCCGGTCTTCCAAGGTGTACTTTACCTCAACTCGTTGAGTCGACCTTCTCGATAATGTCAAGCCGCAATCGCTCCATCTCTAGGTACAACTCTGGCTGTTCTTTCTGCACCATTAGGTTGTTGTAGTAACTTCTTCGGCTCAAAGCATCGGCCACGACATTCGCCTTACCCGGTGGTAGTGAATGTCGAGGTCATAGTCCTTTATCAACTCTAGCCATCTTCGCCGCCTCAAGTTCAACTCGACATATGTGAAAATATACTTCGACTCTTGTGATCCGTGTAGATATCACACTTGTTGCCCATCAAGTAGTGCCTCCATATCTTCAAAGCATGGACAACAGCAGCCAACTCGAGGTCATGCGTCGGATAGTTCTCTTCGTGTTTTCGGAGCTGCCTTGAAGCATAAGCGATCACTTTGCCTTCTGCATCAAAGACACGCCAAGACCTTGCCTCGAAGCATCGCAGAAGACACCACAAAGTCCTTGTTGTCATCGGAAGGCCAACACGTGAGTTGTGGTGAGTCGGGTCTTGAGCTCTTGGAATTGCTTCACACTTCTCGACCACACCTAATGGCGTGTTGTTCTTCAACAACTCACCATCGGCTTCAATCTTGGAGAAGTTCTCATGAAACGGCGATAATATCCAGCCATTCCGAGAAAACTCGATCGCCACCGCCTTGGGCGCCCGCCACTTTGATAAAGCTTCGATTTTGAGGGGTCCACAGAACTCCCTCTCCGACAACACATGCCCAAGAAAAGCCACTTCTTCTAGCCGTAACTCACACTTCCGAACTTGGCATACAACCGATTCTGCCTCGACTTCTCCAAAGACAATCCTCGATGTTCTTCATGTTCTTCATAGTTTCCGAGAAGACCAAGATGTCGCCAATGAATACCACGACAAACTTGTCCAACTCGTCCCATGAACACCTTGTTCATCATGTTCATGAAGTCGTTGTAAGACCGAATGATACAACATGAACTCATACCGCGCATCGGGTCACAAACGCGTCTTGTAGATGTCCTCGTGGCGAATCTTCATCCGATGGTAGCCCGATCAAGGTCAATCTTGTTGTCAAGTACTTGACCTTCTTCAACCTGATCAAGCAGTCATCAATGCGGGCAACGGGTACTTGTTCTTGATGGTTACCGCATTAAGGCGCGGTAATCGACGACGCCGCTATGCCCTCATCCTTCTTCGCACAAACATCACCGGTGAAGCCCAAGGTGATGCACTCGACGGATGTACCCTTCTCACGAGAGAGCTTCCAACTCCTCCTTCGGTGTTGCCGGCTCTAACTTGCCCATTCTATAAGGACTACGTCCACGGTGCGGTCCCGGCACAAGGTTAATCACGAATTCCACGTCGCGGTCCGGTGGTAACCCGGCAGATCATCGAAAGACATCGGGTACTCACAAACCATCGGAACATCGCCACTGCCTTGGTAGAGAGGTTGTACACTACCGGTACTTCCCGAGACTTTAGCGGCTCGAAGGTGATCTTCGTTCCCTTCGGTGCATCAAGGTCACTTGTCGGTGACGAGGAGATTACCCTTTGTGAGCGGTGATCCAATCCATGCCCGAATAACATCAATCCCATTGGACTTTAGTACGTCGATCTCCGAGGAACTTGTGACCCTTGATGAACATCTCCACCCCTTGCATAGCAAAGTGCACCTAATATCTCCGAGGGAGCTCGTTATGATGGGTTTCGGACGGGAGTCATGGGGAGAGATAGTTTGTTTACAAAGTTAGAGGACACATAAGAACTAGTTGCACCAAGATCAAATGTAATCAAAGCCTTAGTGCCACAAACTAAAACTCACCGAGAGCGTGCGCAGCCTCCTCCTCGGTCAGAGGTTGAGCCTTCCGCGATCCGCGGCCACTGGGAAGCACTGAGGTGGCCTCCTCCTGAGCTGGTGCCCGGCAGGTGTAGTGCTGGCTTCTTCTTGGGGCACTGTGACGACTTGTGGCCTTGCTTGCCACAGCGTAACACGCCGGGTGAAACCTCCGGCTGGGTCTCGACGCTCGGCTGCAGGCTTGTAGCCACCACCCGCTGCTGGTAGTTGCTCCTTCCTCCTGGGTATGGTGCACGGTTCCCTCCAAGCCTCGTCCGGTTGGTTGTTCCGGCGGTAGCTCCGCGAGAGCAGTTACTCGCCCGCCTCGGCCTCGGAAGGATCGGCCGCCATGGTCCCGATCTCCGAACCTCTTCTTATCCTTCATGCGCCTCATGCCCCGCATTCTTCTTCGAGCGCGAGCAGCCTGCTCACCGTGTGGCAAAGGGACTTGTGCTCAGCTGGCCTTCAAGCTCGGAGACCATGGTGGAGCCTCGCAGAAACCGTAATCGCTTGTCATCGTGGTGGTGTCGTCGGGGCATAGCGCATCATTTTCATGAAGTGCCTCTCGTACTCCTCCACCCTCATCGCACTCGAGTCATGGTGCGGAACTCCAGCCTTCTGGATCATGAGTTCCATCGGCAGGTATTGCTCACGGAACACCTCACGTAACTCCGCCTAGGTGATGAATGCCGGGTTCGGGTGAGTCGAGTAGTTGTCCCACCAAGACTTGGCAGACCTCGAGCCGGTGGACGGCGAGAGCGACACTTCCTCGTCGGTGTAGGCGGTGAGGTCGAAGCTTCGTCTCGATCACGCGAGCTAGTCATCGGCATCGAGGGGATCGTCCGAGTAGTCTGAAGGTAGGGGCCTCGACGGATGAACCTCTCGATCTTCTTGGCTAAGTCCTCCTCCACCGGGCGTTGCGATTCCCACCGACTCTGCTCGACGGCGTCACCCATCCTCGCATCACCGTGGTCTGCAGGCCATCACCTCGCTAGGTTAGGCGGTGGCGGTGGAGGTGCTCCTCCACCCACGACCACGCCCACCCACGGGGAGCCGGGTGGCGCAGCTCCCTTGGCTTCCTCTCTTCCTCATCCGCCTTGTCCGATGGGCGGAGGCGGTGGTGGTGGCACCATATTGCCTCGACCACCCCAGACAGGCGCGTGTCCACACAGCGCGCCCACGCCCACGCACGGGAGCGCGGCCACGCCCACGCCACGACAAAGGGCTGGCGGGGGCTTGCTCTTCCTCGGCAGCCTCAAAGCGTCCCCAACAGACGACGAAACCTCCTGATCGACATCTTGCTGAAAAACACGACCAAGGGTACAGAAAACCTCGAGACACGTCTCTCACCAACAAATTGAGTCCGATATACAATCATGAAAATATTTCTACTAATATAAATCCTACACTCAATGAGAAGAAGCAATAAGAACAAACAACTCCATTAAGACCAAACAACCAAAGATCCATTAAGAGTACATAAGTTCCCCGAGGCTGACTCAAGCCTTGGAGGTCACACACATCAACGATCTAATATAGCTTACATGATCTCAAAAGGGTGTGCACATCTAGGTGTGAAAAGACTCATAACTCAACATGCACCGGAACAGGCTCTCGGCTGCATGGAACTCTTCATGAAGATTATCTATCTTACAAATCTACTCTTATTAGCATGCTCAAACTCAAGACGCTACTCGGCGGACTTCTTGTACCTCACCGGGTAACGGTCCTCATCGGGAAGTCCTTGGGAACATCCGATGACACTGGAGTGAGCGCCTCACCTCATCGGTCTCAACCGAGTGGCCATGTCGGCCGGGGACACAGTGAAGCTTGAGGGCTGACGGTGGAGCCTGAAGGTCTCCTTATGGATCGCCTGCCGACGCCGGGGTAGCATCGCTGAGCTCTTGAAGCTCGCCCCACAAGTGAGTCCCTCCCAAGTCCTCATCCGCTTGCACTTGTCCAACAGGAACACGGAAGTCCCGTGAGTGCGGCGATGTTGGCGGTGTTGTTGTAGTGGTCCTCCATGAGCTCGCCACTCGCCTTCTCACGAACCAAGTTGCACCCCGGGCGTGAATCGGGCATCCTTCTCGTCCAGCTTGGCGAAGAGACGGTGAACCTAGCCTCCGCTATGTAGATCCTCCCGAGCGTAGATCTTCTCCTCTCGAGCGGTCACCCTCTCGCCTTAACCGCCAAAGAGTTGGCGTGGCGAAGTCTCGCCGAGCTGCTCAACTCACCGGTGAAGGGTGAGGTTCTCCACGAGCCTCGGGTGCGGGAAGCTCCTTCACTCTGAGTGGTGTACTCCATCAAGAGTCCACTCTGCCCCGCTCACCGGCGGCGTGAGTGTCGAGGTCCACGAGGTAGCTCCCGTGGTGACGAGCGTGTCGTTGGCCTCATGTAGGTCCCTCGAACAACCTCCTCCTCGTAGAGTGCTGAAGGGTCCGCAGCGCTCACGATCGGAGCCACTGTAGTAGTCCCGAGGGATCACCTCGTGTCTCCGGGGCCCTGTAGACGCCGCGGTACCCAGCCAGCAGTGGCGGCACGTGGCTGCAGTGCGGTGCCACATGCTGCCCCGACGCTGAGTCCGTGCCGTGCTCGAGCATCCCGGGAAGCCCGGAAGTGCCGGGTGGGTAGGACGGCCACCGTGCAAAGCACTAGTGGTCCCGACAACGTGACGCCCTCGGCGGTAGGTGACGTGCGTAGGGGAATCCCATGAGGATGACCTCACAACCCAACGGCGAGTCCTCCATGTGCTCCGGAGCAACTCCACCTCCCGACGAGCCATCTCCTCGTGACACGGAAGAAATTTCTAGTTAGCGCAGGAGAGATAGAACTTTTCAAAAGAAGGATAAGTTTTGTGATATAAGTCAAGAATGGTATATAGCAAAAGAGTTTCGTTTAGAGTCCTAATTTCCTAATGACCATTTCTAAGGGCACGTGCAACGGTCAAGTATGGCTTTGATACCATTCAGATACGCCTGGTTTTCAAAATCGGAAAACCCAAAGATTCTGCCTCGTGATAGTCCTCGGATCGACGCTATCACGCATGTGCATTCATCACGATAAATAACACATCATACATCGAAATAAAGCATCGAGTACGAATAATAATCTGATTATTACATGTCCCGATTATTCGGAGTACATCAATACCGCCTCTTGGTGGAATAATGTAAATAAGAGCCTACGCAGGTAGCTATCTTCAAAAGGTGTCTCCATCTTCGTGCATCTCCCACAGTGCATCCTTGAGCGAAGCGTCGTGCCCCTCGGCGTACCATCCGTCGGCATTGTTGTCGTAGTCGGACTGCACTCGTACCAAAGCTCGTGGGCTATCCCCAAGGATCGGATAGGTCCACGCCACCAACCGTATGCAAGCTTTAAGTGGCCTATTTCTAAGGGGAAAAGAGTATATCAAGGTAGTAGCAGGGTTTCCTATGCAGCAGCAAAAAAATAGAGTAATATCTCCATAAGTTCACCATATCCCATATCTCTCATCCACATACGGATACATCCGTCACCCAGATCACCGCCACCATCACCTATCTCCATCTAGGGTCCTGCGAGAACTCCCACTCGCACCTCAATGGTTGCACCCGGATCCGCGAGGTAGAGGGAGCAACTCTCTCCGAATACAACCACGGCTCACCAATCACACTCATCCTATAAGGGGGAGGTAGAAATCCCAAAACGTAAGAGTCGGAGAAACAACGGGCATGTCCATAACCGAGGACGCGGCTATACGATAGATCTAAACTCGCAGAGCGTGTACACCAAGACCCAACTCGAATAGTACCCGGACGGTGCACGGCCGACCGAGCCTATCCCACCGGCGAACACCTAGGAGTTACTTCCCATCTCGCATCCGGGTCTCGGCGGTCCCGCAAGACCACCCTGTAATCTGTGGAAATGCCCCGCAGTGGCCACACGGAGTCGTGACCGAGAGGGTGGACTCACTCCCACCTCTCCCCACCGATACTCCCCGCTATCCCGGTGTATGGTACCGCACTTGCTAGGGTCGAACGGCCCTATCCCCACTCTCATGAGGTGGTGTGTACGAAAGTCCTGTAACAAAGCGACCCACTCGGTTTCGCATCGGGCGAGCTCATATCCTCCAAGTCATCACAAAATCCCCAACACCTGTGCTCCTAAAATGGTGTACCCGCCATAGGTACCAACTCGGGCAACGTCCGAGAAGACGATCCCTGGCCCCCGATCCCAGATCAGGTTGTCTCGAGCTCACCCCCGCCAAAATATCCCAAAACACCTTCTCCGCGGTTTTCCCAACACACGCCAAGAAACTACCACAATAATCCCAACACATGCATAGCAAGCTCAAAGACATCATCTAGCTTAAGTAAACAGTAGTAGGTCAATCAAGGACAAGTATGTAAAAGAGGCTATGCATGGGTTCATCATATCCATCTCTATGCATTAAATAAAGCACTAGCAGTTCTAAAATAGCCATGCCTAATGGGCATTCAAAAGATGGTGGCGTGAACGTGGTCGTCAGAGCCGAGGTCGTCGCCGTCGAGTCCTCGTTCACTCCGGCTCCAGTTCCCAGAATTCCTAAAGCGTATTTAAATAAATACTCGGCTACTAATGGCAATAAATCCAAGATAAAGAGCAAATAAGATCCAAAAGAGGCAAACTCTAGTCTAGCACGGAGTTTGGGTTTTAGAAGATTTTCGAAGTTTCATATTTTTCGAGCTAAACGGATTTATTATGAATTTCCAAAGATAAAATACATTTCGAAATTAAAATACGATATACAATATTGCCAACTTAGCTAGCTCTAGCTATCTTTAAGGGCTTAGCTAGCCAGCGGCTCTGCCACGCAACCGCCACGGTGGCTTAAGCCGCTGCCCACGCACGCGGCTGGCGCAAGGGGCGCGCGGGCGGATCCGATGGATCCCGCGCTCAGGCGCGGGCGTGGCGTGGTGGCTGGGCCGTGGTGGGCGCACGGGATCCGCTGATTCCTCACGCGCTGCAGGGCGCTCAGGTCAAAACCCGGGGGGTTTGCGCAGGTTCGCCAACGCCGCCGAGGGAAGGCGGGAAAGGGCTCGGGCGCCGCGACCGCGTGGGCGTGAGGCGCCGGCGTGCAAAAGCCCGACGCTGCGCATCGCAAAGCAACGACCCAAAACGGGCTTTTGCCCGCGGGTGCAGGCGACGCCGCGGCGGAGCTCGCGGCGCCACAGCCGTGGCCCCGCGCCGAGCACGGCGCATGTGGGTGCGTATGCCGGGCGAGGCGCGCGGCGGTGCGGTGGCGGGTGGTGGCGTGCGTGGCGACGCGCATCGCGGGGGCCGAGCACACGGCGAGCGCGAGTGTGGTCAAGGAAACGCGGAGGCGCGTGCGCGTGAGTGCGGCGACGCGGGCACACAAAAGCATCCCAGACGGCAAGGCGGCTTCACCGCGGCGCGGGCGGGCGGGTGGCGGTGGCGACGCGATGCGCCACGGCTCAAGGCCGGGTCGACCACGATGGGCGAGGGGCCTCACCTTGGTGGCCACGGGGCGTGCGGCTTGAAGAGGCGGAGCAATGGAAGGCCGCGCGAGGAAGGTGGGAAGAGGCCGCTGCGTCCCACCTCCCCTGCGGTCCTCGGCGGCGTCGACGGCCTCCGGCCTTCTTCTCCTCCTCCTTCTTCTCCCGGCGGGCGGTGGAAGGAGGATCCTCGGCGGCTAGTTGGGGAGCTCTCGAGCGCGCGGCCTTCTTATAGGCGGGCAGGGACGGACGCTGAGGGCGGAGCGGCGCGGCGGCGGCATGGGCGCTACGCGCGCCACAAAGGGGAAAAGGGGAAGACGACGGCGACGCCAGGTGACGTGGCATGACGCCACGCGGTCCCGCGCGACGGGTGCGCGGGCGGATGGGCTGACGTGGGCTCGGAGGGAAAGAGAGGTGAGAAAGGAAAGAGAAGAGGGTGGTTCGGGTGACTGGACTTTGGGCTCATGCCCGCTATCCTCCCTTTACCTTTTCTATTTCTTTCCAACCCTTTCTATTTTAGATTCAAATTTGAATGTAAATTCAAATTTGAAATCCCACTCAAATAAACTCCAAATAAAACCAAAAGAACTCCAAGTTTCTCACACTAACATTTTTATATTTCCTAGAAATTTTATTTAGCTCAAAATAAATCTAGGAATTAAAGGAGAGAAAAGGAAGACATCCTTAAATAAGTTGATAATCACTCAAATAATTCATCGAAAATTTTATATCCTCATTTTTAATTAACATTCCTCATTAAATTTGAGGGATGTTACACTGGCTAACGGCCATCTTAAGTCCTGGATGAACCGATGCTATCCTTTCGTGGAATCGGTTCATCCAAAGGCCTCCCACACTTAGCCGCTGAGGTTCTCTCAACCGCTCCAACGCATATCACGGCAAGGCCGATCATCCGTCAAGGACTCGCCAAAACTCATCACGCATCTTTGAGCGTTGATGAAGCCCTACCGCTGCATCCGTGTTGAAGCTCCATCTTGGCTTTGTCTTGATTCAAACCGAAGCGTGACAGACCGGTGTCCTCTCGCATCCGATCATCCGGCTACCGCTTTCGCCGCTCTTCCTCTGCAATTCATCCGCGCATCTAGAACGACCGCCGGATCATCCGACTTGTCATCTTCATTTTGCAAGGCGCTTACCAAGTGCATCACGCTGCGATGGTACCGCTTGCTCATGACCCTTCTTCTTTTCCTTTGCGCCTTCAACTTGGATCTTTGCTTCAACTTAACATACTTAACATACTTAACATGCCATCACTTATAGCCTCAAAATATATACTAAGTCCTCATGTTTTGCTATGAGTAACTTAACATGTGCATGGTATGTTAACTTGTGGTATGACATGTTAACTTGGGCATGGTATGTTAACTTGTGCATGGTATGCTAACATGTGGTAACATCCATGGGACCTAGGAATGCCTACAAAGACATGCTAGACAATGTGGTTAGTCCCATTACTTGTGTTAGCATGAATCACCAAAATCAACTCGAACAAATGGCAAATGCGGCCATGTTCGCTACAAAGCGCCTGCCCATAGTTGTCAGGCCTAAGGCCCAAGTGACGCGCGCATGGAGGCCATGGGCCATCGTTGGACCCGGCCTGGTGGAAAAGGAGGACATCTGTTTTTCTCCGTGGGCGCATGTAAGTGCTATACGATTTTTTAAAGTTGTTTTGGTTTTTTCAGAAGCAATTTTTGATGCACTATGTATGGAATTTTATCTCTATTCAATTTGAACCAATAGTGTAAATTGTTTAGAGAGTATATGAGAATAAGAAATGCATCTGAAAGTAAAGTTGTTCATGTTTTTTCATGAATTTTTTTCTCAAGTTTCCGCTGCAAAGTAAAGTTTCATCCTTTAATTTCAATTAAAGGAGTAGAAAGACATTTCTTTAAAGTTAATTACGATATTGTTATTTTCTAACCAAAGTTGATGATAACAGTATTATAAATTTATTTATGAGTTTAAGTTTGAAGTTTGTATCTCTGATAAATTTTGTATCTAAGTGATCAATTTTTTCAGAGAGAAGATTTAGATCAAGATGCGCTCTTGACGAAGGAAGGTTTATCAAATGCTTTTGAAAAGTAGAATATTATCATGTTTTTCATGCTTCCGCTGTAATAATGATTATGTTCCCATTAACATTTGAAAGTTTATTATGATCTTGTTGTCTTCTGACCAAAGTTGATGATAGCAGTATTACATATCATGCATTAGTTCTATTTCTGCCCAAAGGTGATGTAGAATTAATGTAGAAGAATGTTGTATGTTTTAATTTCGACCAAAGTTAAGTTAATGCATACAATATTTACTTGAGAGAAAAGATGTGAACGTTGATTTCTGTCAAAGAATGAGATCACTCAGTTGTATTGCTAGGGTAGGTGAATGGACAGACTTAAGCTAAGCAAAGTTTGGACATTTTTTATGCCAAAATGAGTTCATTTTTTTCTCTTATGTACAGCTTCCGCTGTTAATAAGTCAATTAATTTTTTGATTAAGTTGGAACCAAAGGGAAAATTTAATCAGGAAATAAAGTTTAAAGTGAACCCTTTATACGTCATGACTAAGTTTTACGTTATTGTAAATAGTATGATGTGAATTGCGATAAGGAAGATGCATGTTTAATTTTGACCAAAGTTAAATTAAACATGTGTATAAGTATTAAGAGATTTTTGCAAACACTTCCAGTGTCCGGAGAGAATATCCCTCATGATGGGAGAAGTTGAGCATAATACTTATGCTAGTTGATCCTGCATGACAGGAGAAGTTAATGATGACTCCAAAAATAAAGAAGATCATTACACAAGGGATTGTGTTCTCTCTAAATAATGGTCTGACAGATTGTATTTGTGGACATTGATCCAATGAAGAATGGCTGAATATAACACTTTTTTAATTGACTCACATCTATTGAAGTTGTGTATTGCAGAAGATCTAGATTTATTTCTGGATTTACTGAGTGAATACAAGCCAATTTCTAGTATTTATGGAGGTCACCCGCATGACGGGGAACAGTTCAAGTCAATACCCGCATGGCGGGGTAAGCTAGTACAGTGGTTTGCTCATCAGGAGTCCAATTTTAAGAATTTATTTATGATATTGTCATTTTCCAACTAAAGTTGTTAATGACAATGTTATAAACAGATTGTAATGAGTTCATGCATCAATTCTAGTTTCTGCCCAAAGGTGATGTAGAATTAATGTAGTAGCAAGATGAAGTGACACAACCCTCATTTTCTTTAAGTATATCTTGCATTGCAAGAGAAGTTTGAGATAGTTCTTAAGCTATCTCAGAATTGATCGAGCACTTCCATAGTGTCATGGTGATTAAGCAATCAAGGGTTGATGCCAAAAGGGGAGAAATCCCAAAACCACATCATTTCTAAATATGAGGGTGTAGAGTTGATTAATTGACTCTTTGCAAACGCATGCGAGCACTCTAAATGAGTTGCTTGTTGTGAAGTAAGTAATGGTGGAAAACACATATTTTAAATGTGTAGTGTGGCAAAAAGAAGGAGTCATTTTTGAAATTAAGTAAAAGGACAAAAGGAAGTTGTATACATGTCATTATATAAGAAGATATGCGAGTTTAACTTGCAGAAGTGTAGCAAATAAGGTACTCTGTTAAGTTGTTGAAGTGCAACGAGGAATAAAGTGCTCCCATATGAGTTAAGAAATAACTTTGTTTGCATGACACAATCGTGTGAATGAAGCAAGTTAAGAAATACTCCTCGTTCACAAAATGTTTTGTTTTAAGTTTCGAAATTATGGCATTGAAGCTTATGCCATATTTCGAGGGGGGGAGTTGATCCCTATACTGAAGGCAATGCATAATATGCATTGAAAGAAAAGATATGATCTATTAAGTAATTGTGACCATCACGAGGAGTACAACGGTCATAATATTTGATACCCCTAAGAAAGAAACAGCTAAATTCCTGGTTTTTTCATATTTCCGATAGGAAGATAGCGTAGGCGCTCGGTATTTGTACTGATCAAGACAGATCAAACCCAAATAAGAAAGTTTAATGATATGCCGTCTTTACTAAAGATGGAACAATCTGGGGAGCATGGTACACGGAGACCTAACTCCATCTAGATGATGAAATGATGAGGAAAAGTGTGGTATCTTGAGAAATTTGTTTTGAGAAGTCTTTTTTCTCACTACATGTTGTAACTACACCAAAAATACATGACATTGTGGTGCTAGTGTTGTTGTTTTCACTTGTGAAAACTTATTGCCACACATGTAGGGAGCTGGCATGTCCAGTACCTCTCGTAGTGACAAGAAGCAAAAGAGGAACCTGTCCTTCAGGATTCGATAGTTACCATTGTCGCATATGAGAAGTCTTGGAAAATAAAATGAGATATATGAGTGCCAATATTGTTTTGGGACTTAGAAGAAGTTGTTAATGGAGTCAAAATAGTAGACTGTAATGGGTCTACAAAACTACATGTGACTCCAAAGACAATGAGAATAAACTTGATGCACGACTTATGTCAAGAGGCTTCATGCAAGAAAAGAAATAAGTTACAATGAGACATTTTCTCATGTGAGGATTCTTCGGAATCATAATATGAAGTCGATGTTCCTCAATAAAGGATATTAGGATATTTACATGACCTGACCCAAAAGGTTTTGTCATGGAAGGAAAAGGACATATAAGATGTTGTCCGAAGTAAGTTTTGGGTTTTAGTAGGAATCACTAGGACAATTGCATTTATGCAAAGTTTAAGAATTGGAAACATGTTTTCCTCATCACGTATGTTGATGACATCCTACTCTCTAGTAGTGATGTTAGTCTGCTATTGCAGACGAAGAAGTTATTGTCCTCGAATCTTACAAATTTCTCGTTGAAGCATCATTCGTTCAAGGAATTGAAGTTCACTGAGATACAAGTAAAGGGGTATAATGATTATCGCAAAGTGCATACTTAGAGAACAATTCTAAAGAAACATAGCCTGCATGCGAGTCAGCCTAAGCCTGTTCATTTGAAGTCAGGGGTAATAGTTTTGAAATTTTTTAGTATTCCTTGAACCAATATAAGATCGATTGAATGAAAGTGGTTCCATGTGCTTCGGCTATTGGAAGCAGACTCAATGCTCAAAAAGAAATTTACCCTGACATAGCTTAAGTATCCGGGATATTTTTGGCAGAAGTCCAATCTAGCTATAGATCACTGGAATGGAATTAAAGAAAGACTTTGCAATCTAGCAAAGTGTTGTAAGCCTCATTCTAATTAAGAAAGAAACACGTACTCTCAAAACGTTGTGAGTAAAAGTAAGTGTGAAACAAGCAGGTACTCACAAAAGGTTGTGAGTAAAAAGAACTAAAGTTTTAGCGACTTGTTTAGTGAAGCCCACAGTAGTAGCTAACACTCGAGCTTGGAGTTTTATTGTGGAAAAGCTCCAAAGAAAAATAGTTGTGATATCATGGGTTATGTATACCCAAAGTTTTAGCATGATATGAGGCTACAGAACAGGCTAAATGGTTGAAGAAATCTTTACCCGGAGTTGATAATGGTAGACAACAGCAATATACCATTCAAGTATTTTTCTCTCCAAGGGCAACATGTCAAGTGTACTACCAAACACATTGAAAATGAGTTGTATGTTGCAAAGGAGAAAATCTAGAATCATTTTTGAAAGCATACAACATACGAGTACCAAGTGAGTACTCACAGATCTGTTTACCAAAGGTTTACCACCCAGTGTGTTGAGAGAACACACAGTCGACATGGGTTTTATGGTAGAGCCTATGATTTCTGGATTACTAAGGGCCCAAGTTAAGATCCTTTCAAAATGGATAAGTGTATTGTGGCTGGTTAATCTGATTGTGATTACAATTATGATGACCCATGCTCGGTATGTTTATTGGTGATGAAGTGGATGCCAACCGAAGGTTAAGAAACATAAGGTGAGATCAAGGGGGGAGAATGTTAGTATTGATCTCCACCAGTTGGCCCAAAGGGTGGACCAACTGGGCCCTTGACTCGCTTCGATCGTGAGCCCACCCGGGTTGCGGGCCCTCGCCACGCAAAGACCATATAAGGGAGGTGGGGCCACGAGGAACAGGAACCCTTTGAGAGTCAGTGCCCACTCGCCCCACCTCCCTGCCCACCGATCAGGGGGCTATGGAGCGCGGAAGCACCGCAGCCACGGCCACCACTACGCTTCACCGAGGATCTCCACGGCACTACACAGCGACGACGGACTCCTCTGCACCGACGGGATCATCCTCTACTTCCCATACCCCACGGTGATTCTCCCTCGATCCTCTCCTCTCTCCCTCTCGGTCAATCTCAAGAATCCCATGTTTTATCTACACTGCTAAAGAGAATACCCACCGATCTACACCTAGATGATCCACAAGAACTAGGCATTCTATTTATAGCGAGGCAATGAGAGCCACATTTTCTTGCTACACTATGTCCGTTCCCAATGCTAATAGGCCACCTTCGTTTCCTTCTCGCAGCTACTCCCCGCCACCGCCACCGCTGTTGGGGTTCGGAATCGATCATAAAAGGATTTCTTTATTTTGTGGCACAAACCAGCAATAGCCCCTGGGAGTCATAACGTGGCGCCGAAACCCGGAGAAGTAAAAAGCACTCGCTTGGCGCTTTGACGAATATAGTTTCATTCAGCACCTTTCGGAGCAAATCCCTCCATTGCGAATGGATTGGCCCAACCCCTTTTGTCTTGTGCATCACCTTTCATGGTTTCGACCTTTTGCTCCATGGCTTTCGTTTCGCCTATTCCCCGGCCGAAAGCCATGGGACGAAAACTAGAGACCAAAGAGGATCGCCCAACATCTTTTGGTTAAAGGATTCGATTTCTAATGTTTCACTATCACGTTTCCGTTTTTGCGCTCAACTACAGGAATGGGATCACTCAGAGGAAGGGACATCCAGGAAAGGTATTCACCAAACAGCTGCACGTGCTTTCTCCTGAACACGAGGCGCGATCTACGGCGTGAATTTGTCAAGGTGTGGATTGCGTGAAGGCCATGATGTAAAATCCCTAGTTTAGTTTAGTACATTCTGAAATAATTCCTTTCACATAAGGGTATTTTCGGAATGTAAATAAAAGTCGGTCCGGCTCCATATAAAAGTAGGCCAAACCGCATAAAAGTAGGCCGACCCGCACTTGTAATGGGGGTCACAATTTCGGAAAAAGTAAGAGAGTTCAAGTTTTCCATCCTTTGAGTCTTGTTCGTTTGAGTTTATCTCATATTGTTCGTGGTTTCTCTCTCCCGATCACAACAACCGCCACCGGCCTCGCCTTCTCCGGCCCCCTCCTATTTGTCGCTAGTGCCGACGACGGCCAACCCCAAGTACCACAACGCGAAGGTGGTTGTGGGCGATGATGACGTTAATGGGGAGGAGCTCTTGTGGCGGTTTAAGTTATGGCAGGTGTCCCGTGCGGGCGTCATGGAGGAGATCAATTAGGCAGTGGAGGCAAAAGAACATGTGGGACAGCCACAAGCGCAAGGCGTGGTAGGTGGTGAGGAATTTCCGCACGCTGTGTGTTCTTTATCGATATGTTTGTCGATTTGTGTGTATAGTATAGTTTCCTTAACGAACTATGCATACGGTATTGTTGGGAACTTGGGATGATCGATTTGGTCTCTCCTTCTGTATGTGTTCTTTTCTTTGGAATTTTAGGTGCTACTAATAGAAAATGGTATGATTTACTGATTTTATGTAAGTGTTTTAGCGACAAATTTTAATGTGCATGTTCTATGTGCAAGTTGTTGTGCATTAACCACACCATTAGGATGCTACATGATCATATATATATATATATATAGAGAGAGAGAGAGAGTTTGTGAAGGACCGAATTGGCGACTAGAGACGGGGAGTGAATGGGAGCCGATAAAAATTCTTTTTAAGAACTCGACCTATGTCCCAAACTCACTGCCAAGATCTCCACACAAACTTGCTAAGATCACGTAGTCACAACGGACCTACCAATCCTAGGAACAAGTGCGAATGAGACTAGAAGTGGAACCACAACTCAAGAAGCAAAAGACTTAGGCAATCTACTGGGCCAGGGACGGACCGTCCGCAAGAGAGGTGCGGACCGTCTGTTGTTGGCATTTCTTAACGTCAATACTAACGGCGCTCAATTAGAGCAAACGTCAAGAATAGCCATAGGTAATCCTAATGATCATGAACAGATCCGCAAACGCACAGATATACCATTGTAGCATTTCCCCAGGGAAGTAAGTATTCCAAGGGTATCGGATCCGTGGAAGGAAATAGCGGATATGAAGACTTATGCTATTGCATTGAATATAAACCATGAGATAGAGAAAGAGACAACAACTCAAATACAGGGGTAACATAAATGATAAGATAGGGTAGTGTGACACACACATTGATTCATCTCCTACTAAAGAACACTCACTACGTGAAAACCTCAAATTGGTCACGCAGTATTTGTAATGGGCCCTTAACACCCGTTACATGCACCAACATCTGTAACGGTTGTTGTATGCCGCCCGTTACCCATAAGCGCAGCAGGCCGACCCCGGGGTTTGCCTCCACTACGCCCGTTACCAATGTGGACTTCTCTCGCAGTTCTTAAACGCCTGCTACTACATGAATTCGTTGTAACGGACGTTAAATTGAGTTCGTTACAAAAGTTAAACATAGCGGTAACGGGCTCGTAAAGTCCGTTACTGATCAATACCCTATCGGTAACAGTCGCTTAAGTCCGCATCGATCCTTCCGTATTGGTAACGGGCTATAAAGTCCATTACTGATAACTTTTGTACTGACGCATGTTTGTTAGGATGCGTCTCCTTTGGGGGCGACCCAATTGGATACGCTCATTTCTTAGGACTCATCTCCTTTGATTGCCACTCAGGGTCGCCTTTTTTCTCACACCGGAGACGAGCGTTGTTATTGTGCGTCTCTGTCTTCTCCTTCTGACACCACTCGCTTTCTCTCCTCAGAAGGCCACTCCCGTTCCGACAACACTCACTCTCTCCTCAAGGTCACTCGCCGATCTCTACTCAAGTCCCTCACGACCTACCTCGTTCGCCGCCGCCAGCTGCGCGCGCTCTGAGGATTGCGCTCTCTCTCCTCATAGAGACGGCGCTGCAGCAGGCCGGCCGAACGTGTGCGCGACGGCGAATGGGGCCAGCGGAAGTCAACCGCGGCGTCATCCAAAGCAGACGCCTGTGTCCCTCCCACAGGGCTCGGCCAGTTCGCACTGTCTCCGCGGCCGCGACGCCGCCTCTGACCCTCCTCCTCGGCCGTGCTCGCCTCGTAGAAAGTGCTTGTCAAGGTGGAAATTAATTGCCCCCTTTTATTGAAATTCTTCAGCTATCCTAATCCTCTTATGTTATCGGTTTTTTTGTGTGATGAATTATGCTCATTTGGTGTATGGAATGCGATGATGGCGCTGCTCGGGCTTGATGCAGCCCTAAGAAGATTGGGAGAATTTCTTAAGCGGGGTCAATGGTTTTCTAAATCAAGCACAGGCGGATATGGGAAATCGTGATGTTCAGGCAATGCTTTGCCCCTGTATAGATTGTCTCAACCAGAAGAAATTCGGACAATGGGAAATCATTTTTCATCATTTGGTCACACGTGGTTTCACAAAAAATTACACGTGTTGGAATAAATATGGTGAGGAAGGCCTTAATGAACTCGAAGCAGGCTGCCTAAATGAAGGTGAAGTGCGACACCATGCTACCAACCATGATGAAGACCTTGATGAAGGTGGAGTTTTTCAGGAAAATGAACCATTATTCCCACCAAATGTGATGAGGCCTGAGGATATCACTGATAAGAAGTTAGGGGCTTCGATGATGGTGAGGTTTTGCAACGTGTGCACAATGTTGTCAGAAGCAGACTTAGAGGCTGCTGGACCAAATTGTGCCAAGTTGCATGCTTACGTCATGGAACACAATAAGGATAAATTTGCCTTTCCAGCAAAGGTGGATCAACACTACTTTCAAGGTGGTGGTGCTTTAATGTTAAACATTGCATTCGATGGCGTGTATAACCTTATAACCCTCGGCTTCTCCGATGTTACCTTCTTGAGGTTGTGGACATTGTAAGTCCCTTAAAACCTAAAAAGATATTTCTTTAATTTTGACCACAAAGTTCATGCATGCTAACAATTTGATTTTTTGTAGGAAAATGATGGACAAGGCAGCGGAGATGCAGATCAGTGTTGGGTTTTTAGATCCAGATATTTTCACTTCCACAAATATTTATCAGCATTCTGGCCTTGTAATAAAAGCAATCGCAAATGCAATGAACATACATGGTGGGTGCCTACTACACTGCCCGGGTAACGATCATCATATGAAGTTCAAAGAGGTTTGGTATCTAGATTCTTCTAAACAACATCCCGTGTGAAAGTTCGCGACCTCAAAGCTGTGGACTGTCAAGATCTTGTATTTTTGTTCACAAAAATTCAATCTCTTAGTGTTTCTAATCGGTATTGCTGATCATGCAGGGCCTTTGGCACATGTGCATAGGACGGAGTGACGAAAGGAAAGAAAAAAAAGCCAAAAGCCACAACACTCAAGCACAAACCAACTCTCGATGTAAGACCGAGGTTCTTTTATGGTCCCTTCTTACCTATTTGGTACGCGTGATTAACTTGTCATTTTGGTACATTGATGCAGTGTGCTCAAGAGCCATGGCGGTCCTCTTTGTGTGGATTCCATGTGGCATTCAATATGTTAAGACTACTCGATGACATACGACATCAAGAAGGCTGTAAGTAGATAATAATGCTCAACCTTGTCTCTCATATTCTCCATTTGATTTTAGAAACTGATTTCTACTTGTATTCTCATAAATGATTGTATTTTATTTGCAGGATTTCAAAGCTGTCGTAGATGTTTCCACAGAAGATCTAAAGCGGGTCCGGAGATGTCAGTACATTCTTAAGGAGACCATCGAAAGGGCAACTTCTATAATGGTGCACCGTGAGTTCATTGTAGCAGAAACTTGAAACTTGAAACTTGCGGTCATTCTTTAGTCGGTGTTGTTGCACGATAAACCTGCTTGGCTTGCTTGGTGGTGAGTCGATGCTACCGGTTCGTGTAGTTTTCGTGACTCCATCCAAACAAACGATGAGTAACGAAACTTGATGTGATCTTGCTTTCTATAAATGTGATCTTGCTTGTCTATATCCGTGATGTGAGAATGTGTTTGTGATGTCTCCTTACTCGGTGACTGCCATATCCTGCTGGTTTCGGGATGGCGGGATGCACCGATGGTCAAATCTGGTTCGTTCCGGATGCAGCAAATAGGCAGGATTCTTGTAGGGGTGGCCTACGTATATATAACGGGTGTTAATTAAAGCTCGTTACAAACACTGATCAGTGAGTAACGGGCTTCATAACGCCCTCGCAAACAACAATGTAACGCAAACGTAAAGCCCATTACCAATCTTGACCGGGCCCCGAACTTGGCCGTTCGTCGAGATAGAGAGCGAGGTTGACGCACGCCTCCTTTAGTCGAGAGACAACAGACGCGTGAAAATAGATGTGTCTCATTTCGTCGAGACAGAGGAGACGCAGGTTCACAGCACGCCTCCGATGTTGAGTTCACAGTAACGGGCTGTGGTGCCCGCACCAAAGTTCTGTGGGCCTAGAGAAACAGCCATTTCACGTGACCGGTGACTAGTTGTGGTAACGATTGTTGTTTGATGCCTATTACTAATCCTAGCTGTGCTGAGACACACGTGAAATAGACGCATCTCATTTGGTCGAGACAGAGGAGACGCAGATTTACAGCATGGCTCTCCGATGTTGACTTGATGTAACGGGCTTTGTTTTGGTGCCCATTACTAAAGTTCCCTGTGGGCCCAGAGAAACAGCCATTTCATGTGACTGGTGGCTAGTTGTGGTAACAGTTGTTGTTTGATGCCCGTTACAAATATGTTATCGATCGGGCATCCGCCTACCTTTCTTTGCTCGTTTGTAACACTTGATCTGATCGGCGCTTTTGCACTAAAGGCAATCTATGCCCGTTACCAATGTGAGTTTTTCACGTAGTGACTACGGCGTAGGGGGGACTGTACGGAGTTAGCTCTAGGTTCTAAGGTACTAAACATACAAGAGTTAGATGATAAAGAAAGATGCGCAAAGCATTGCATGATTGAAGGTGTAACACCCAGGTACAAACAGGAAGATAGCACCGCGACGCTACACATACAAGCGGAAATCTATCCTTTAGCCTCCTACAGCAATACCCCAGCGTTGAGGGTTACAAAGGGTCTAACGGCTGTCACTACCGCAGCCTACCTCAATCGTTACGGGGGGCAAGCTCATAACTAACACAGCTACACAACTCAGGCACCATGCCTACGTTACTACTGAACTCCACTGGGCCCGGGCTATTGTGACCCAGGGTGAAGCCACCAGAACACTGGCCGACTTAGACTGAGTACCGTAGAATAAACACAAACCTCATGCAACACAACAATGCAATCTAGCTAGATCAAACAGGGCTAGTCATACAAACAGATATGAACTCTCTTATGTCTAATCAATAAGATCAAAGGGTCGTGTTCGTGAAGAACATAAGCCTATAACTTATGAACAAACACAAAAGGTATGAGTAAATGATCCTTCAACTGGATCGAAGGGTAGTGTTCGTGATGAACATGAGCCTCTAAATGATGAACGAGACAAAGAACTCAAGAACATATCAATCACTTGAACTACCATAACTATATATGAAATAGCTAAATAACGGAAGTAGACCAAAGTCATACAAAGAAATAAAGATACAAGAATCTCATACCTAGATTCTAAAGAAGACTTGGAACCTGAATAAAAGCTACTCTAGACTACCCCCTAGCCTTGGAAACTAAAAGTAAGAGAGGAGAGTCAAGTGTGAGTGTGAGAAATGGAGCCCCTCCCCTTCTATTTATAGGCAAAAGCCATGGTGTCCTCGGGCACCAAATGTTACCAAAACGCAACGGGATGCAGCAAGTGACCAATCATGGACCAGCACGTGGAAGGCCAGGATGAGCCGACCAGAGGTCGTTCAACCGATCCTAGGATCGGCTGATCCTAGGGGGCCACCGTCTCTGTTGTGCTTTCTCTAGGTGGTTGGCGGTGGGTCCCATGATCCATCCTCCGTGCATGGCAAGATTTCTGGCGGTTTGAGTCCCTTGTGGGCCCATGGATCCATGTGATGTCCACGTGTCGCTCTCTGATTCATCGACGAGTGCTTCACTTGGATCAGTGACGTGTTTGCCACCTAAGACCCATGTGGTAGCCATCTTCTCAGCTGAGGTGGTGTGGATCACTTCATAAAAGGTGAGTTTCCATCTCTTTTTGAGGATCGGAGCGTCCGACGACTGGTGGATGGTCGCTCCCTAGTGTGATGAGTGATTGACAATGTGGTGTGGACTGACTCTTGGCCGAGTATTGCAAGTGCAGGTTGCGGCTTGATTTGCATTGGTGTAGGTGAAGGCGGGCGAAGGTCTTAACTGGCGGGGCCTCAGGAGTGGAGAGACAAGTAGGCTCGGCTCGATGGACCCGGTGACCGAACGGGATCAAGTGCGGGCCACATGGTGGCAAGAAAAGCAAGACAAAGTCAAGGACAGGAGCCGGTGCAAGGTAGCGACTCATGACCGGAGTTTGCACACGGGATTTGCAGTGGTTCACCATAAAATCATCGGGTTACTTGGTTGAGCCACAAAACCAAGACCAGAGGCTCGGCAGGCGGAGACGGGATCGTGCTTGAGAAGCTTATGCCGGGGACACGCGGTGGGATCGCGGGGGCGCGTCGGAGGAAAGCGGATCATGCGGTGAAGGCGTGGCCGCCTGATGAAAAGGATCACTACTTGACCATGTGGTTTTGTAGAGAATCTGACCTCTGCTTGTATGGAAGCATTCTTGGTTGCGTCGATTTCCTTCTCTTGGCTCGAGTGATTTTCGTGTCTTTTTCGGGCTATTTTGTGAGATTTTCGTGCGCAGCTTGTTCCTTCGATTCTGAGGCATTTGTGTTCGGGTTTCTTTGTGGGGATCATGGATAGATGCCTTGTGCATCTTTATGCTTGATCTTGACCCCTCAAACTCCAGATTTGGCCTCCGATTCGAGGATTTCAGGAGGTTCCCTAGCTTTGTTCTTGAGGACCGGAGCGTCCGAGGACCGGTGGATGGTCGCTCCTGGCTGTGATGAGTGATTGACAACGTGGTGTGGACTGACTCTTGGCCGAGTATTACAGGTGCAGGTTGCGGCTTGACTCGTGTGGGTGCAGGGAAGGCGGGCACGAAGGTCTTAGCCTTGCGGGCCTCAGAGTGGAAAGACAAGTAGGCTCATCTCGATGGACCCGGTGGCAACGGGTCAAGTGCAGGCCGCATGGTGGCAAGAAAAGCAAGACGAAGTCGTGCCGGTGCGTGGTAGTGGCTCACTGACAGTCTGACGCGGAGTTTGCGGCGGTTCACTAGAAAACCGTCGGGTTACATGGTTGAGCCACAAAACCAAGACCGGAGGCTCAGCGGGCGGAGACGAGATCCAGGCGCGCTGAGAAGCTTCGATGCCAGAGGACACGCGTGGCCGTCTGATGAAGAGGAGAGCTACTTGACCATATTGCCCCTGAGGGATTGTATCTCGGTTTAAAGTAGCTTGGTCATTTGCCCAACCCAGAGGGACTCATATATAAAGCTCTAGGGTTTATGGGCAAACCATCCATCCGGACTGCTTCTCATTTTGTAGAGAATCTGACCTCTGAGTGTATGGAAGCTTTCATGGTTCCGTCGATTTCCCTCTTGTAGCTCATGTGATTTTCGTGTCTTTTTCGGGCTATTTTCGTTGGATTTTCGTGCGTGACTTGTTCCTCCGATTTTGAGGTGTTTGGGTTCATATTTTCTTGTGGGGATCATGGATAGATGCCTTGTGCATCTTTGTGCTTGATCTTGACCCCTAAAACTCCGGATTTGGCCTTGGATTTGAGGATTTCGGGTGGAACCCTAGCTTTTTGGTAGAGCTCGGTTGTGATTCGATTCCCAGCGATTTAGTTGGTTTGAGACCTCAAGTTTTGGGGCATAGCATCCCCTAGGGACGCTTCACATCTCCCCCAAATCTTGTCTCAAGAGCTTAAGTCGTTTGGGAGATCCATGGATGGATAGGAGGGGTTGACTTCGGGTTTTAGTGCTCGGGCTGTTCTGTTCGGGGCCGACGGACCGTCCGCCACCGCGACCCCACGCCTACCGTGTTCGCCGTGTTCGTCCGTTCGATCTGGCCGATCTTCTTCGAGGTGTTAGGGTTTTGTTGTGGGAGGTTTGCCTGACCGCCCGCCGAGGGGTGGGTTCACGGCGACCGGACCGTCCGCTAGGGGTCCACGGACTGTCCGTCGTCATCGGACTGTCCAGAGGCTTGGGTCGGACCGTCCGTATTTTCGAGGTGCGTGGTACTGGAGGTTCTGTTGGTTTTTGCGGACCGTCCGTCCGGAGGTTGCGGACCGTCCGCCGGGTGCTTGCGGACTGTCCGCCCCAGCCTTGCGGACTATCCGCCTGGACCCTGCAGATTTGGTGAAGTCCTTTGCTTCTTGAGTTGTGCTTCCGCTTGGGATTTGTTTGAGGCTTGTTCCTAGGGTTGGTAGGTCTGTTGTGACTACGCTACCTTGGCAAGCTCGTGTGGGAATTCCTTGTTGTGGACTTGGGGCATAGGCCGAGTTCATCCTTCGGGAGAATTTTTATCGGCTCCCATTCACTCCCTCACGGTGGACGAGCTATTTTCCAAGCTCTAGTCGTCCGAGGTGGACCGTGGGTTGAGAGCAAGGATCGAGAGCTCGACTGACCCTCATAGTTTGGCCCTCGTTTCTGGACCAAGGACTAATGCAAACATGTCTTCGAGACAGTTCTCTTTGTCTTGTCTTGTGTCCATGCCAGATGAGGAGTTCGAGGTGCTGAGCGAGGAGGATCTCGCACTGCTGAGCCGGCGGTTCGAGCGCATGTACAAGAACCGGAAAAACGCTCGGAGGAGCTCGGGCATGTGCACTCTGCGGAAGCACGGGCACTTTATCGCTGAGTGCTCAGAAGCCATGGAGGTCAAGCCTGAGCACAAGCACCATCCGAGGACTGACCACAAGCACCGCTCGAGGGACGACCACAAGGGCAAGAACAAGTTCGAGCGGAGGCCGAGGAGGAGTAGTGGTCACAAGAAGAAGGAGCGCGCGATGGTTGCTGGAGCGAGCGACATCGACTCAAGCTCCTGCTACTCTCCATCGAGCTCAAGTGATGAAGATGAGAACCGGCAAAGGGCAAGTGGTCAAGCAAGAACACCAACGGCCTGTGCTTCGCCGCCCAAGGCTTTTGCGGCATGGCACACAGCTCCGCAAGCAAGAAGAGCAACAAGGATGACTCGGACTCGACTCAGGATGAGGTAAACAATGATCCATCCTTCTTGGTAGCGGAGAATGCTAGGTTGAATGAATTGCTTGACAACCGTGATGATGTGCTTAGAAAGACCAACAAGGAGAAGGGGGAGTATAGGTCTTTGCTTGGAGAGGCTAAGGAGAAGGTGGTTGAGCTAGAGTCTTTGCTTGTTGATGCTAGGGCTCAAATAGATTCTCTGAAGTCTGCTCCTATTGTGACCGATGAACTCGAATGCACTGATTGTTCTACTTTCCTTGGTGATTTGACTGTGCTTAAGGAAAATTATGCCTCCAAGGTTGAGGAACTAGATGTGCTTAGGGTTGAGCTAGATGAGATGAAATCTAGGCCCTTCTTGCTTGGTGCTTGTACTTCTTGTCCTGTTTTACATGAGAAACTAGATGTATCGGCTTCTTATGCTAGATCTCTAGAAGCTGCTTTGAAAGCTCCTATTCCTACATCATGCTCTACTTGTGAAGTAAATGCTGTGAGAATTTGGAGCTTGCACACTATGTTGATCATTTGCAGGATGAGAATGATGAGTTGAGGAAGATGATAGGTTGGTTGTCGGGTCATGAGCCTCAGCTCAGGATGATGATTGAGGCATACAAGCGCTATGATGGGCAAGCGCTTGGGTCGGATAAGGTTGGTGAGGGAAGTGGTGAGAATGAGGGGAAGATTGATGATATCCCAGAACCACCAAAAACCTACCACAAAAATGCCTATGCTCCTAAGCCAAACCCACTTAGGAACCGACTAGACACAACCCCAGCTCCACCCGTGTTTCCTCCACACGCCGATGACTTCCAGAAACCCATCAAGTTCAAGAGTGACTTGGGGAACGAGTTCTTTGGAAGAAGGGAGAGAAACCGAGTGAGGAGAAGCGAGCTCAAGAGCCCAAAGCCAAAGCCAAAACCCTTCCATTGTGAGCATTGTGGGAGGGATGGGCACCTTGCTGAGTTTTGCTTCAGAAGGAACAAGGATAGGTACCGCCCTTCTCGTGGTGTGCCTGACCCTAGGATGGTGCCAAGGGGCGAGGGTGTGGTGCGTACCATTTACCCTCGGGAGAGGCGTGAGTTTGTGCCTCGAGGTGAGCCACCACAGAGAGATGGTGGTAGGCGTGTTGGGTTTGGGCGTGGTGAGTTTGCTGGACATTCCTTCGCTCGTGGCCAATACGAGTATGGGGGGAACGATTGCAGTTTTAGGTCCTAGAGGAACTACGAGCCACGGTCTCCATCTCGTGGTACGTGTAGTCCTCCAAGGGGACGTGTGGGTGTTCCACCTAGGAGAGATAGGATGGATTTTGCTAACCCCACTTTTGAGCAAATGGCACGGCACTGGTTTGATTCATTTTGTACTAACCCCAGTGCTGAGTCGTTTGCTCACTCTCGCTCTCGTTTTTTATTTTCAGGTGGGAGGCTTGGAGGGATTTTGGTTGATCGACTCCGGTTGCTCTCGACACATGACCGGAGATCGAAGGTGGTTCTCCAGCCTCACCCCAATGATGACCAAAGAGTACATCACTTTTGGGGACAATGGGAAAGGTAGAGTGCTTTCAGTGGGCACGGTGAAGGTGAGTGAGTCTATGACTCTTAGGCGTGTTGCTCTTGTCAAGTCTTTGGGGTTTAATCTTCTTTCGGTGTCCCAACTTCTTGATGAGGGTTTTGAGGTCCGTTTCAAAATGGGCGCTTCTCGTGTTTTGGATTCTCGAGGTGATCTTGTGTGCACGATCATCCCGAGGGTCAGATTTTCAGAGCCGATTTTTCTCGGATGTCGGCTCTTCGTTGTTTGGTTCTTTGGTGTTTGGTGGAGCTTTGGAAATGGCATAGGAGACTAGGTCACTTGAGTTTGACTTGTTGTCACGTTTGAGTGGGCTAGGTCTGGTCCGAGGATTGTCTAAGTTGAAATACCAAAAGGATTTGGTATGTGCTCCGTGTAGGCATGGTAAGATGGTCGCCGCCTCTCACCTGCTTCTGACATATGTTATGACAGAGAGGCCATGCGAGTTGTTCCATATGGACTTGGTTGGTCCAGCTCGTGTGTGCTCTGGTGGGAAATGGTATGTGGTGATAGTGGATGACTATTCTCGCTACGCTTGGGTCTTCTTTTTGGATGACAAGGGGAGACGTTTGGTTTTGTGTGGGATCTAATCTTGAGGTTGAAGAATGAGAGGAATGGAGATGCTATTCGAGCTATTCGTAGTAACAACGGCACTGAATTTAAAAACTCTCATTTTGAAACCTTTTGTCATGATTTGGGTCTCGAACATCAATTCTCTTCTCCCTATGTAGCTTGCCAGAACGGTGTGATTGAGAGGAAAAATCGTTCCCTTTGTGAGATGGCTCGGACGATGCTCGACAAGCATAGGACTCCGATGAGATATTGGGCTGAGGCGTTGAATACCGGGTGCCATGTTGGGAACCGGATTTTCCTTCGGGCCTTCTTGAACAAGACGTGCTATGAGCTCATGCATGGGCGAGCACCTAGAGTGAGCCATTTCAGGGCTTTTGGTTGTCGGTGCTTTATTCTCAAGAAGGGTAGGCTTGATAAGTTTGAGTCGAGATCTTCCGATGGGATCTTTTTGGGTTATGCGAGTCATTCTCGAGCATTCCGTGTTCTCAACCTTGATACTAACCTAGTCATGGAAACTTGCGAGGTTACCTTCGACGAGACCCAGCCATGCAGTTCATCTATTTTGAGTGTGCGGTGGCACGAGATTGGCAAGAAGATCTTTGAGGACAAGGAGGATGATCGATGATGGTGATGATGGTGAAGCTCCAGCCGAGCATGTACCCTCTACTTCCACTACGACGACTACGGTGCAGGATGGCCCATCCCCTACACCGACTACGATCCAGCAAGATCCAAAGTGGAAGTCTGCGGTTGAGGGGGAGGTTGTCTCGGTGCAAGAGGCACCGAGGCGCGTTCAAGTTGATCATCCTCCCTCAAGAATCATCGGCGACATCAACGAATGTACGACACGGTCAAGGTCCGTGAATGCTTCTCACTTTGCTCATTCGGCTTTTGTTGCTACCTTTGAGCCGAAAGACATTGGACACGCCTCTCGATCCTAATTGGGTGAGCAATGCATGAGGAGTTAGAGAACTTTGAGAGAAACCAAGTTTGGGAGTTGGTAGAGCCACCACCACATTGCAAACCTATCGGGACAAAATGGGTGTGGAAGAACAAAGAGGGTGAGAATGGTGAGGTGGTGAGAAACAAATCGAGGTTGGTTGCTCGGGGCTATAGTCGGAAGGAGGGGACTATGAGGAGACATTTGCTCACGTAGCTCATTTGGAGGCGATTAGGATCCTTCTAGCCTTTTGTGGCTAAAGGGTTCAAATTGTACCAAATGGATGTGAAGAGTGCCTTCTTGAATGGGTTTTAGAAGAAGAGGTTTATGTGAAGCAACCACCAAGCTTTGAGAGTCTTGAGTTTCCTCACCGGGTGTATAGTGAGGAAGGCATTGTATGGGTGAAACAAGCTCCTTGTGCTTGGTATGGCCGTTTGAGGGTTCTTGTTCAGAGGGGTTCGAGATGGGCAAAGTAGATAAGACTCTTTTTCTCCTCGTGCGGCGATGATATCCTAATTGTTCGGTGTACGTGGATGATATTGTCTTTGGCGGCTCGTCTCACTCTTTGGTTGTGAGGTTTGCGAGGACATGAGCAAAGAATTCGAGATGTCTATGATGAGAGAATTGCGTTCTTTCTCGGGCTTGGATCAAGCGGTGAAGGAGGGAACCTTTGTGCATCAAGCCAAGTACGAAGGACATCCTCGAGAAGTTCAAGATGGACGACTCGAAGCCTCTCGACAATCGATGAGTACGACTACAGCTATGATCAGCAGGACGGAGAGCCCGTGGACGGAAGAAGTCTTGGAGCATGATCGGCTCCCTCTTGTACTTGACGCGGCAGGCGGACATTCGATTCTACGTGTCTGTCCAGGCGCTCGTTTTCGAGCGTCGAGGACTTCACATCGGCGGTAGTCAAGCGGATCTTCAGTATCTTCGATACACTCCGAGCTCGGTCTTTGGTACTCGGCGTCCTCTTCTCTTTCGATTCTTGGGTTTTCGGATGCCGACTTGGCGGGTGTCGAATCGATAGGAAGTCTACTTGAGGACGCGATGCAGTTTTGGGTTCTTTGCTTGTTTCTTAGTCTTCTATAAACAATCTAGTGTAGCTCTGCACCTACAGTGAAGTGCGTTCTAGTCGTTGCTCCCACGCTCGGATCACATACTGGTGAGTGACTTTGGTGAGGAGTGTACCCATGTTCCTCTCATGTGTGATAGCACGAGTGCCATAGTGTTGCCAAAACCCGTGCTACGACTCCGGAACCAAACATATAGAAGTGAGGTACCACTTCACGAGACAATGTTGAGAAGGGAAACATAGACCACATCCATGTACCAACTGAAAAACAGCTCGCCGATATCCTAACAAAGCCTTTGGACCAAGCTACATTTACTCTTTTGCGAGGGGAGCTTGGAGTGGTTTTTCCTTTTTGAGCTTCGGTTGGGGGTTTGATGTACATAACATGTTGCATTTTCATTTCTGTATCATATCATGCTTGCATCTTTGTATCATAGACTGCATTTGTATCATATGCTTTAGAGATGTGCTTCTCCTATATACTTTGATCACCATGATATGCTGGATATGAGATTATGACTTTGCTAGTGATGCTCATGTGATGTATAGCGGTGCTCTTGATAGCTTTGAGATGTATATGCTTGTGGATGGCTTATTTTTGTGAAAATGCTATATATGATCCTCTCTTATGAGTTGAATGCCTTTCATGTTCAAATTGTGTGCATATGGCTATATCTTGCTTAATTGTGCTTGGGAACCTTGTTCTTTTCATTTGGGGTCAAAGACCCATTTATCATCATGAATGTTTAGCCTACATGCAACCTTGTGGAGAAGCCTAAGCTTCTTTTTACCGCAAAGGCACTTCATGTACCATGCTTAATTTGTAAATTATGAAATTGGTATATGAAATGCTTGTGCTTGAAATATATGCTTCCATGTCATTTATGCTTTAAAATTCCTCATCTTGGGTGCTAAACCGTTGTATGATGTTCACCATTGAGAAGTCTCATATTTAGAAGTGGACACATGGCTCGGTGGCTTTGACATGACATGAGATAGCTTGTAGGTGTTTGTGATGATCTTGTGATGAGAAGTTGTGACCTTGCATGACGTCTATGAGTTATATGTTGTTTGTGCTCATTTTGACCATGTTTCGGTCCTATGCTCATGAGAGAAATTTTGTGAAAATGCTTCATTTTGTTCATAGCTATGTCACATGCTTATATGTCCCTATCTATCTTGTTGACGATGCTTCTACTAAATCTGTGGCTATCTTGCTTGTCTATGTCTCATTTTTAGCATGTTGTAGTGCTCTTTGTCTATTTGAGAAGCACATGCTTGCATTTGTAGACTTGATTCATGCATTACCAACAAGGGGGAGAGATAGTATCCAATTCTTGCTTTGGGCATCCAGGGGGAGTTTAGCATCAAAGGGGAGAAAAATTGGCATATGCATTTGTTCAGGGGGAGCTTGCATTCATGTGCTTTGGAGCTCTTTGTCACCTGATTTTAGTTGTGCTCTTTTACCGATAGTGTCGAGCCCTTTTGCCTCACCTTGAGGAGTCAAAAATTTTGGAGCATTTTACCTCGGTTGTGTTGAGCCGTTGCCCTTGTCTTAGGGGACCGAGATTTTTCTCTCTCTAAAGTGTTCTTGTTTTGGCTTTTGTTTGGCTTTTGATCACTTGTTTGAGTTTTTCATTCGTTTCTTTTCTTTCTCTCTCTCTGAATTGGTTACTATGTGTGTTGTCAATGCACTCATCAAGGGGGAGATTGAGGACCGGAGCGTTCGAGGACCGGTGGATGGTCGCTCACCGGGCTGTGATGAGTGATTGACAACGCGTGTGGATCGACTCTTGGCTGAGTATTGCAGGTACAGGTTGCGGCTTGACTCGTGTGGGTGCAGGTGAAGAGCGGGCGTGAAAGGTCTTAGCCTTGCGGGGCCTCCGAGGAGTGGAGAGACAAGTAGGCTCGGCTCGATGGACCCGGTGGCCGAACGGGGTCAAGTGCGGGCCGCATGGTGGCAAGAAAAGCAAGACGAAGTCGTCGACGAGGCCGGTGCAGGGTAGCGGCTCACGACCGGAGTCTCAGACGCGGGGTTTCTGTGGTTCACCACAAATCCGTCGGGTTACTTGGTTGAGCCACAAAACCAAGACCGGAGGCTTGGCGGGCGGAGACGAGATCCGGGCGCGTCGAGAAGCTTCGATGCCAGAGGACACACGGCGGGATCGCAGGGCTTGCGTCGGGAGGGGCGCGATCGCAAAGGCGTGTGGCGATGAAGAGGAGTGCTACTTGACCATATTGCCCCTGAGGGGATTGTATCTTAGTTTAAGTGCTAGGGGTAGCTTGGTCATTTGCCCAACCCAGAGGGACTCATATATAAAGCTCTAGGGTTTATGGGCAAACCATCCATCCGGACTGCTTCTCATTTCCCTGCTCCATAGGCTTAGATTTTCTACACCATTTTGTAGAGAATCTGACCTCCGAGTGTATGGAAGCTTCCATGGTTGTGTCGATTTCCCTCTTGTAGCTCGTGTGATTTTCGTGTCTTTTTCGGGCTATTTTCGTTGGATTTTCGTGCGCGACTTGTTCCTCCAATTCTAAGATGTTTGGGTTCGTATTTTCTTGTGGGGGTCATGGATAGATGCCTTGTGCATCTTTGTGCTTGATCTTGACCCCTCAAACTCCGGATTTGGCCTTGGATTTGAGGATTTCGGGTGGAACCCTAACTTTTTGGTAGAGCTCGGTTGCGATTCGATTCCCGGCGATTTAGTTAGTTTGAGACCTCAAGTTTTGGGGCATAGCATCCCCTAGGGACGCTTCACATCTCCCCCCAAATCTTGTCTCAAGAGCTTAAGTCGTTTGAGAGATCCATGGGTGGATAGGAGGGGTTGACTTCGCGTTTTGGTGCTCGAGCGAGCTTGCTCGGCCGCGATGCACGCCCCGCTGCTGGACCGCGACCCCGCCGCGTGTTCGTGTTATGTTGTTCGTCCAGTTCTTGGGAGCTCGTGCGTCGATCTTCCGAGGTGTTAGGGTTTTGTTGTGGGAGGTTTGTCGGATCGTCCACCGAGGGGTGCCGGACTATCCGCGAGCAGGACGGACCGTCCGCTAGGGGTCCACGGACTGTCCGCCGTCATCAGACTGTCCGGAGGCTTGGGTCGGACCGCCCGTATTTTCGAGGTGCGGTACTGGAGGTTCTGTTGGTTTTTGCGGACCATCCGTCCGGAGGTTGCGGACCGTCCGCCGCTTCTTGAGTTGTGCTTCCGCTTGAATTTGTTTGGGACTTGTTCCTAGGGTTGGTAGGTCCGTTGTGACTACGCTACCTTGGCAAGCTCGTGTGGGAATTCCTGGTTGTGGACTTAGGGCATAGACCGAGTTCATCCTTCGGGAAGAATTTTTATCGGCTCCTATTCACTCCCCCCCCCCCTCTCTAGTCCCCTAATCGGTCCTTCAGTTCTTGAGTTCGGTGTTTGATCGATTCCCGGTGATTTATTGTGTTTGAGGCTCCAAGTTTTGGGTATAGCATTCCCTAGGGACGCTTCCCCTTTCTCCAAAATCTTGTCTCAAACCATGCCTTCGTTTGGGAGATCCATGGATGCCTAGGTGGAGTTGACTTACGTGTAGCAGGTTCTGTTCGTGCTGTTCGTGCACAATGGACGGTCCATCCTAGGGGCGCAGACGGTCCGCCAGTGTTAGGGTTCGTCGCGAGTTCGAGAAGAACAAGTTGAAAACACTTGGTCGGTCCGGTATGCACCTCTAGCCACCGCGGCTACAAGAGCACCATATGCAATCTATCTTAAGTATAGATTGAGGAAGAAGCAAAACCAAGGGAGAACAAAATCATAGAGAAGGCACTTGATCGCTAGAAATTGAATTCACTTAAATACTTCACCATGAATGATTACATGAACAAGATCACCACCGGGATCCTACCTCGATCTTGATCCTTGCTCCGGAGCTCCGACGTGGTCTTCCATGCAAGGTTCCCACGTCGGCTAGGGAAACCCTAGACAACTAGGACGACCCTCCTCTCCGAGATGGTGTCCCTCTAGCTTCTCTGCTCCTCGGCGGCGGATGACGAATGAATTGATGGATCAATCCCCCTCCTTGGGCGCCTAGGGGGTTGTATTTATACTCTTGAGGAGCCTTGGGGTGTGCTACACCTTGCCTTGCACGAGATCTTCCTTAGGAGAGAAGCAAACTTGGTTTCCATAAACTCAGCCTCGTCCAGATTTTCTGATTCGCAGCCCTTCCTTGCTGGCACCATATCTCCCACGTCCGGACTCCAAATAATGCAAATTCAGTGTTCAGGTTGTGTGCCACGAAATTATCTTCAACTTTGGTATTTATTACTTTGCTTGCAAAAGAAGATAAGATCACAAAAACAGCTTCGGAAGATATTCTGTCTGATTTCGGACTTGTCTGCGCAGCTGGCATTTCGGGGGTCATATCTCCTAGCTCCTTGACCTGAATTGGGCCTTCCATATGTCCAAATCGAAGCTATCGTCGAGGCCCACAACTTTGGTAGTCAAACTTTTGCCATTAGAGCAACTCCAACAGTTTGGGATAATTTGTTTGGCAAATATTAGCTTTTGGCAACTCCCCAAAGTTATGGCAAAGAAAAAAATGTTCATGTCCAACAGTTCCCAATAATTCACTTGGCAAAACAAAATTTAGTTCCACACTGCTATTTTTCCCGTGATCCCCAGCCATCCCCGCGCCAATTTTTTTTCCCGCGATCTGACGTCGCGCTTGCGCCAAAACGCCGCAGCCGCGATCTCCTGGGGTGCCCTCGCTTTTCTTCCTCCCGCCGGCGGCCATCACCGCGTCCCTGGCAGAAGGAGACGTCGGCAGTACCACACGACATCGCATCTCCCAGGTGATTGAAGTTGTCATTCTTTTTTTGACGGAGTTACTGCGTGCGATGCTAACAGGTGCAGGGACTTGCTCTTGGCAGTGTGGTTAATGGGCCATGCATCAAAAATTTTAGGTATGCCGTGGCACATATGGCCACCCTGTAGGTCCGCCACTGACGTGTTGCATAGTAAAATCAAACCGGCCAGGACCTAACTGCTTCGATCATTTAAACCATGACCTAGCTTCATTGAATTTCAAACGTGTTGAAGTTCAGACGTGTTGCATTGAATTTCAGACGCATCTACAACCCTAGCTAGCTGCCGCTGCCATTGAATAATCTCGCAAGAACCAGGACCTTGCCTTGCCCTAGCACCGGCGACCTTGCCTTGCCGTAGCAGCCGCGACCTTCCATGCCTTGCCCTAGCGTCCTATAGCCTACCGATGCAACGGCTAGCCGGCGTCAACCCTAGAAAACCATAGCAAACGTAGCGATCATACCTGGCCTGGTGATCAGCTGGCGACTGGCGCGTGATCCCCTCCTGGTCGATGATCGTGGCCTTGGCCGTGCCGGCGCCGTGCGGGAGAAAAAAAGAATTGGTTGTGGGAGAGAGACCCTCGCGTGGGGAGAAAAAGAGAAGTGTGCGGGCCACGGGAGAAGAGAGGCGCGCGGCTAACGCTTCGCGCGCGCGGGAGAAGTGGCGGCATCGCCAAAAAAACGCGATGCAAACGTGATGGCAAGTTGTTTTGCCAATCTGTTGGAGGCTATTTTTTCTTGTTTTGCTAAAATTAGATGGATGCCAAATTCATATGCCAAGCTGTTGGAGTTGCTCTTAGGGGCCGTTTAAGTCTCCGAATCTGCACCGAAAGATCATGTTGTTCTGGGCTGCGAGAATATCTCTCGGGCTGAGTTGATCTCGTTGGTAGACCTCCTAGTCGTGTTGATGCTTCGGTCCTTGGGTCATTTGGAGTCATGTTCACTTCATATCTTGACTTGTGACGGGCTTCATGATCTTCTCATAAAGTGCTTGATGAACTTATCCCGAAAGTCTACTCTTTAACATTGATTTCCTGCGTAAACAATAAACTCCAAAAACCACATGCGAGTGCGAACTTAACATATCATGAGGGTTAGGATCGTTAGTTTGGATATTAAATTAGTGCCAATGTTGACGGTAAACTTATAGCAAGGTATACCAAATTTGAGCGTCAACATACCCCCATGCTTAAACCTTGCTCGTCCTCGAGTAAGGTTTCAATGGATATCAGCGTTGCCTTTCATTGTTCATACCCTGCACTTGATCATACACGAGAAAACATAATGCTTTCTAAATTTATATTTATTAAAGTTCCATAGTGTACTAGCCTTCGTCCATACGGAGGTTGGATATCAATTAAGCTCTTCCCACAAGTAATTAGTCATGCTCCCATATTTCAAATGAATCTTAGAAATTTTGAAGTGTAGAGTAAGATGAATAAAAAGAGCTAAACCAAGTTCAAAAATTAAATCTTCTTGCATCTTGCTCATGAACTCTCATTTCATCTTCTCTCTCAAGACTAAGTGTTCTACTCCTTTCCCCTCTCAATATATATAAGTGGTAGGCTTTATATGGAGCTTTTGGGAAAAGTTTAGTCCTACCAAGATATTATTATTGAGATATTATCAAAACAAGACAAGCTTCTCATGGTCTTACCAAGACTCGTCAAAACGGTCATTGCAAAATAATGTTGTTTCAAGGAGGGGGAAGAGAGAAAAATACACACTTGAGATAGGTGGACATGTGCCAATGACAAAGAGTGATCCCGAGGCACAAGCAAAGTCCTCGTTATCGGATTGCACATGGTTGGAAAGCTGAGTATGTGTCTTGATCTTGAATCCTCTTGAAACTCCTAATGCATCTAGAGAGCCGGAGAGCTTTATTTATATATATATTTATTTCTTTCTTTCTTTCTTTCTGTCTTTCTCTCATATTTTTTCCTTCTCTCCTTTTTCTTTCTCTTTTTTTCATACTTCTTCTTTCTCTCTTTTTTTCTTTTTTTTTATTTTTGTTTTTATATACTCCCCTTGAATTGTAGATTACATTGTACCTACCTCCTTGGCAGCTCCCCCCATGCTTAGATGATTGCACGTCCTCAGGCAAAAAGGTGGAAAGAAAATTTGTTTCGTGCCAAGGTAGGTAGTAAAAGTTCTATGTTTTCCTAGAAAGAAACACTTGAAAACTTCTAGGGATCCTTCACGCAACCTTATGTCGTCTTGGAGGACTCCCAAAAATATACTTCAATCCTTGGCACCTTCATTCTTGTGATCTTTCTCGAAATATTCATCCATACTCAAATGATAGGTTGTGGTTAAGGAGGTAAACACAAAAAGATATATTAGGTTTTATGGGTGGATATCCGGCGAGGTTTGTGAAATTTCCAATGTGAAGATTCACAATGCATAGATAGAAAAGGCTAGCAATAAGATAGATACGCAAAAACGGAATGGCCAGCTTCTTAGTCTCGAGCCAGAGAAATCAAGCCCTGAATTAACTCACTCAAAAATAAATCTTGTATACTAAGTTTTTGCACTCGAATAAATATAAGACTTTGGATAGGTAGAGCAACGTGCAAGATGTATTAATGACAAGGTTAGCATAGTTTTTAAGAATACATCATATTTAACCCATCTAAAATTGAGAGCATGAAAATAAAACTATGGGTCTTATTTTTATCATAACCTCCGCAAAGGATTAAGCTAGCATTTAATTTAATTTCAGATTTGCATTAAAGAGAGCATTAGCTTAATCATGCATAAAACAAGTACAAAGATAAGCAAATAGGCAATGGTCATCATTTATCAACTTGTCACAATTTTCCATCCATATTAAATATCATAAAACGATGGTGAAATTATTCATGGTGATGGAAAACAAAAACTACTACTACCACACACATGCTGAAAACAAATAAAATAGAAAATGCTCGCGCACACAAATTTGCACATAACTGGAAAAATAAAGAAAAGGAGAAGGAAAAATCAAACCAAATTGGAAGCACTATTTCTTCTTCCTTCCTTCACTCTTCCTCCCATGGTTGATCCTTCATCTTTATGATGAAAACAAACTTGAAGTGTCTCGGAGTATATGGTGGCGGAGCATATGAACGAGTTGAGCGTCGAGGTCGAACGGGTGGCTCCTCCGTGTGCCCTTGCGGTTTGTCCCACATGGACAAGCTTCGTGTACTCACCATGCCTCCAAGGTGCAGCGTGTCGCTTCTCGACGGTGCCACGTCCTCCTCCATGCTTCGCAGGGACTCAGAAATAGAGTGCCTCCGCGAAGAGTTAGATGGTGCCTCCGACAATGATGATCGTGTCCTCCTTCCGAGGATGATGTTCATGGCCTTTTTCATCGTTCCTTGCTGCACAAATTCACAAGCAACACTCCCGGGGGTTTCTTTCCGGTAGAAAAAATGCACAAAGAAAGTATATGGAAGTGCAAAAATTGTAACAAATTTTCAGGGATTTTTAGAGGAGGAAGTGAGGCATGAATTTTTCTGAGTGGTTTGTGAGGTCTCTAGACTATGAACTTGGGAGCATGAACTTGCAAATGAATGAGAGGCTTACCTAAGGAAGATGGACGCCGGGGGCCACAAAAAGAAGTCAGGCCGACCGAACCAGGCCGGCCGGCCTGGGGTCCCTGCTGCCCCAATTGCCTTGGCTCTTCTCCCACTTGCTCTTTGCTGCATTATGTCCTTGTGTCCTCATGCTCCACAAGAATCCATCGGCCAAACTCCCTCGGCCACTCCTTTGTTTTCAATGATGAGATCAATGCCTCCCTCCTTAACTTTGTGTCACTTCTTGTCTTCCATGGTTCATGTGCTTTCACTTATTTCCTGCAAAACAAAGTCATGTTGCCCTCCCCCATGCTTGTCCTTTACATGTGCCCAAGATGTTTTGATGATAAAGCCTTCCCGTGATGCATCATCGAGCACAAGGTGTTAAATAAACCTCAAATCCTTCCCTTGATCATGTTTAGATGCTAATTACTCCTCTAATTTTCATAAATTAAAGATTAACTCAGAACTAGTAATGAGTCCAAATATATTATTAGAGGAGTTTTTAAACATCAAAAACAATTTGTAAGTCGAAAACTTTTCGACTACCTTTATTTTGGTTGCACCGGGGTAATTTGCTTTCATTAATTGATAGCAAGCTCCTCCGGCTTGACCGTGAGGTTATGGGTTTAGGTTCTAAATTTGGCCAAACATGAGAGAGAGATTTTGAATAAATAAAAATAATGGGTCTTGGAAAAACTCTAGCTCTAGAGAAACCGGTAGATGTTAAGTGAAATCAAACCAAAAATCGAATTCCCTAGGTTCACGTGAGTCCTAGCATGCGTCAAAAGATTTAAAAACATTAAGGAACATAGCAAGGCTCTACTCGTTTGATTTTAACATGCAAAACAAAACTGAACCTACCATCATGGAGAGGATGGAAGGCTCAAATAAGATCTGAATTTTTGGTTTTAGTTTCTCGAAAAGAGGCAAATAAAGCATGGGATGGCTCATGTCATTGGTTTAAGATATAAAAATTCAAATATAATGACCGAGCAAATAAAAGGTTCTCTAAAAACTTGTTCAACCACTTAAGAGTTGATAAAATGTATTGCGTAACAAATTCTATGACTAACTTACTTGGAATTCGGAAATTTTCCGGGTTGCCCTCCCAGTAGCTTTTATTCTTGACTCGACGAACGGGTTGCCTCCCGCCTAGCGCTTCGTTTATAGTCCATAGCTAGACTTCTTCTCTTCTTCACTTCGGATCAACGCTCTTTTGTGGGTGTTGCAATCTTGGGTACCCACTTTCGCACCATCTTGGGCGCAGACTTATTCTTTGGCTTAGTCATTTTTTTGGTCTTCACAGGCTGGCTTTGTTCTTTGGTCTTGACAGATGCAACAACTTCCTTGATTTTTGTTTCCTTCTTCTCCGGCTCTTCCTTCTTCTTTGGCTCTTCCTTGATAAAGCGATGATGAGGCGGAATATATTTAATATTGAATGTGTTGCATACCTCGAAATGTGGTTGAAACTTGAATGCACTCCTCTCGCCGTAGATGTCGATCTTGATCTCTCCAACTTTTACAGGCGCATCTTTGGCGATTCCCACGGGATAGCGAATAGAGTTGTCTCCCAACTCTGGACATATGGCCATAGGCTTGAGCTCCGGTAGGCATAGCTTCTTGAACACGTCTCTTGGCATGACTCCCACACTTGCTCCAAGGTCGCATAATGTCATCTCGTGCTTGTTGGCAAGCATGTCTCAGAAGTAGCGTGGAGGCATCTTCATGTCTTGGCTCGGCATCTCAAACTTCGGTTGTTCGGTAGTGATCTCTGGAATAATGGTCACCTCCTCCTTAGTGTGATCTTCGGCGGCTAGCTTCGGCTTCCTTGCTCCGGCTGGATATTAGGGGTCTTCCGTCTCCTTTCCCGAACAAGTTTGAATAGACTTCGCCGTCTCGAGACCTTGGGGTTGTCCCAAAAATCTTCCTTCGTTACCCATCGGGCGCCCGGCAAGTTGTCCCACTGGCGTCTCTAACATCTTCACCATGTTAAGCACTTGACGGATAGAGCTTTGACCTCCGTCACCTTGTCACCTATATTCTCCAATACTTTGTCCATAGCCTTGAACTTGGACATGGCCGTACTCCTCACACTCCTCGCATGTGCATCTTGCCTCGGCAACCTTTAGGTCTTGAGCCTCTTCCTTTTCAACCTCCATCTTCTCCATCCTCCTCTTAAGTAAACCGATATGCCATTCAAGGAGTTCGGCTCGCATGTATTCATTGAAACGCTCCAAAGCTCCGGCAATCGTCTCTGTTGGGAATTGAGCAAATGTATCAATCTTGTTGCGCAAATTTCAAGTCTTGGTCTTCCTCATCAACGCTTCCCAATCTTGTTTCGACTCCGCCGGTAGAGTGTGGAACCAACGCAAAGCTTTTCCAAGTAGTGAGAACGGAAAAAGTCTTGCCCTCATTTGATCTTGAGTCACCCCATCCTCATCGAAAGTATGACATAATTGAACAAATGCTTGGAGGTGAAGGTTTGGATCCTCTTTACCGTGAAAGGTGAGTGTTGCACCATGCGGACAGTTGAGACCTTGATTTTGAACGGCCTTCCGGCGTCTTGAAGGTTTATGATAGGTAGATCAACGACATCTGGGGTGCATAGCTCGATCTTGTGCTCCGGCCGTGGTTGTTCTCCCATTGGTGGTGGTTGATGTTGATCTCTCTTCGGACTTGGAGGTGGAGTTTCCTTTGGAGATTCCGGTGATCCTTCGGCCTCGGCTTTTGGATCTAGGGTTTCCAACCCTTTAGCTTGTGATGCACGTCTCCTTTGCTTGTAAAATTTTCCTGGATCATCCACAAAAGAAGTTTGGGTTTCTCGGAGAGGTAGCCGTCCATCTCCGGTTAGGGTTAGCAATAAACAAAAATCTAAAAAGAAAAATTACGGTTAGTCAAAAACTAGATTAGATTGATTTTTTTTCTTTTTGAGGATGATCAAAACTAAGATATGCAAAAGATAAATCAAAAGAAAAACTGAAAAAAAATTACAAGAAAGCGATACTAGATTGCATCTTGATTGCTTGTTCCCCGGCAATGGTGCCAGAAAAAGGGCTTGTTGACGGTTGATTGTCGTATCAAAGTTCGTTTGGATTTGCAAGCGGACAAATCCCCCGTCGTAGTCAAGGGACCCTTCTTCGCTTAAGTGTGAGAACCCAAGATATCGAATCCGTGGAACAATGTGCAATGCAAGGATTCAATCTAGTAAGGCAAGGAAACTCTTTCTTTTGAAGAACCAAGTTGCATCTAATCTAAAGGATCATCAAGAAAACACATCTAATCTAATCTAATCTACTAAACTCAAGAGGTAGCAAGAGAAAGCAAAGAGATAACCAATCTAGAGAGTCTATATCATGCTTGTGTTGTGGCTCCAAACAAGATAGATGAAGATAGAAAAGCGAATCTCATAAATAGCATCTTTAAATCGTGGCCTCCGATCCGATTCTGAAGACGTCCGCCTTTTGGAGCCACCGTCCTGTCACAACGCACTCCTATTCGTGCGGGTTAGCCTAGGGCGAGTTCGAGAAGAACAAGTTGAAAACACTTGGTCGGTCCGGTATGCACATCTAGCCACCGCGGCTACAAGAGCACCCTATGCAATCTATCTTAAGTATAGATTGAGGAAGAAGCAAAACCAAGGGAGAACAAAATCATAGAGAATGCACTTGATCGCTAGAAATCGGATTCACTTAAAGACTTCACCATGAATGATTACATGAACAAGATCACCACCGGGATCCTACCTCGATCTTGATCCTTGCTCGAGCTCGGCGTGGTCTTCCATGCAAGGTTCCCACGTCGGCTAGGAAAACCTAGACAACTAGCACGACCCTCCTCTCCCGAGATGGTGTCCTCTAGCTTCTCGCCTCGACGGCGGATGACGAATGAATTGATGGATCAATCCCCCTCCTTGGGCGCCTAGGGGGTTGTATTTATACTCTTGAGGAGTCTTGGGGCGTGCTCCACCTTGCTTGCACGAGATCTTCCTTGGGAGAGAAGCAAACTTGGTTTCCATAAACTCAGCCTCGTCCAGATTTTCTGATTCGCAGCCCTTCCTTGCTGGCACCATAACTCCCACGTCCGGACTCCAAATAATGCAAATTCGGTGTCCAGGTTGTGTGCCACGAAATTATCTTCAACTTTGGTATTCATTACTTTGCTTGCAAACGAAGATAAGATCCCCAAAACAGCCTCGGAAGATAATATGTCTGATTTCGAAATTGTCTGCGCAGCTGGCATTTCGGGGGTCATATCTCCTAACTCCTTGACCCGAATTGGGCCTTCCATATGTCCAAATCGAAGCTATCGTCGAGGCCCACAACTTTTGTAGTCAAACCTTTGCCATTAGGGGCCGTTTAAGTCTCCGAATCTGCACCGAAAGATCATGCTGTTCTGGGCTGCGAGAATATCTCTCGGGCTGAGTTGATCTCGTTGGTAGACCTCTTAGTCGTGTTGATGCTTTGGTTCTTGGGTCATTTGGAGTCGTGTTCACTTCATGTCTTGACTTGTGACGGGTTTCATGATCTTCTCATAAAGTGCTTGATGAACTTATCTCGAAAGTCTACTCTTTAACGTTGATTTCATGCGTAAACAATAAACTCCAAAAACCACATGCGAGTGTGAACATGACATATCATGAGGGTTAGGATCGTTAGTTTGGATATTAAATTAGTGCCAATGTTGACGGTAAACTTATAGCTAGGTGTACCAAATTTGACCGTCAACAGTCTGCTGTGACTACGTGACCTTGGCAAGCTCGTGTGGGAATCCTTGGTTGTGATTTTGGGACTTAGTCGGTTTTTCTCTCGGAGGATTTTTAATCGGCTCCCATTCACTCACTTTCTCTCTGGTCTCCTAATCGGTCCTTCATCATGCTTATTTCACCTACATTCAAATAATCTCCAAGGACAAGTGGAACTACATTATTCTTAATAAAATACGTGTAATAAATGCATACGGCTAAAAGTGGTACTTAATAGTCGTCAACAAACTCCCCCAAGCTAACCTCTTGCTCATCTCAAAGCAAGACATTAGGGACTTAGGTTGGTTGATCAAGAGTTTCTACAATGTTGTATTCTTAACTTATGGCAAGCATACACCAAAGTACTCTACCAAGAGTTGAATAAGTTGGCAATGATTTTACCACTCGATTGATAATATGGGGCATGTAGCTTCACCTACCTTGGGTGGTTGAGAGACAGAACGGTTACATAGATATTACTTAATCACTCATACCTTGATCAGCTATCAATCCGGAGGTTTTTGCAAGTTTTTCAAAAGAAAATCAGAGTTCCTCAAATGATACTCCCGGATCACTCAATGTGTATGGTTCCTCACAAAGGCATTGAATTGCCTTTGTTCACCACCTACTCCTAATAGGCTTATGTGGAGCTGTAGGTAGGGAAGATGTATGGCATACTTGTCTCTCATATGTTGCTAAGTCAAAGACCAGATCCTTGGAAGAAACAAGTCATACAACCTGATCAAGATGTGCATGTGTGCGTATGATAATGAGGGGTATGGCAAGGTGTATACTAGGCCCGGAATAGGTGCTAGATATTGCCATACTTTATACAAAATGGGGATGATGGTAAGGTGGACACTAACCCCGGAGTAGGCACTAGTTATTACCATCTATATGGTGGAACTCCTTTTGCAAAATTTAATCCCTTTCTCCTTTGAAATTTTCGAGACTTGGGCTAGCTTTCTTTTCTTTCTCTCTTTTTTCGCCATGCTTTTGAGCATGCTTTCTCTTTTTCTCAGCTAGCCCCCTTGTCTCTTTTGGAGATATTCGGAGAGGGATGAAATGATACAATGTTGCGTGGAGCTTTATTTTTCGTGGAAGAATGAAATGTTGGATGGAATGATAAATGCAGACTTCTAGTGTAGAAGTTTAGCATGATCGTGTATGTGATCTTGATCATGGGAGCATGACGAGTTTCTAACTAAGGGTCACAACAATTTGACAAAGCTCAATGAGAGAACAAGCAGCATATGTGGAGGCTAACAAGAGCTAGGATCTACATATATGGCCTCGGATAGGAAATGCTCATCATTGAGGAACTCATCATGTTTAAATTTTCGAAAAGAGAACTCCAGAAATCAAGCATCACTTGGTACAAGATCATAGAACTCTATTCTACCATATCATATCTCACAACAACCTAGACATGGATCATGCTTTTTGCTACCCACAAGTTTCAAGCTAAGGTTTGATCATGCAAGCCAACAAATTCAAAACTTAGGTAGGATACTAAGCTATAAGCAAGACATATGAGAAGAATAAGCAGAGTAACTATTCATCATTTCAACCATGGAGACAAAGCATTATTACCGCGCATACGAAAACAAACTAAACCAAACCTGATTATGAAAGAAAATAAATATTTTGGTCTTCTTAGTTTTGCAAATTTTTATGGGTTTTTGTCATAAGAGATTCTGAAAACAAGTAAAGATACAAGTTACCTCAGAATGGGGGTCCTCCCCAAGCTAGCTTCAGGCTCACTGTGGTGGATGGTAGTAGAACCCCTGACTCGCGTAGTAAGCCATTTGCTCCTCTATCTGTCGCTGCTGCATCTGTTGAATGGTGTCGATCCTCTCGCCAGTCTGTCGCTGCCAATCCTGAGTGGACTGCATGTGCGTGTTCAGCGACTCCTCTACTTCGTGGACCCGAATGGTGAGCTCTCCAAGCTATTGTGCTAGATGAGTATGTCGGGCAGAGGCTGAAGAGTGTCGCCTGAAGGACAAAGTGGGAGGACCACCAAAGCTAGAACTAGTGGGCATAGCCCACTGAGCACTGCTCGCACTCACCCAAGCTGTACTACTTGCACCCTGCAGGTAGGCGGCTGGTCCCAACCAGGTCATATCCAGGGGTTACCCCGAACATGTACCCCGTCAGGGGCCCCTCCTGCCATAGGTGGTGTAGTAGGTTGTGGCTGTGGTGGTGGCTGTGACTGCTACTGCTGCATGGGTGCTCTCCTCGATGCGCTCCTGGTGGCCCTGTGTCGGAAACACTAGCACAACGAGCTTCCTCTTGTGCAACAAGGGAATGGTTAATAACTGAGAGTTATACAATTGAAACCCCGGGTTAGGTAACGGGATCTCATTTCTATAGCCTAGAAAGAAGAAAGTCGAGGAATCATTTGGACCCCTCTTAAGTATATGCCCTTGGATCAAGTATGTCACATCGATGAGAGCTCGGGGAGTCCCAATGAAGGGGACGGGGTTTCCACCAAAAATCTCGAGTCTCAGAGCGATACGAGTAACCAAAGATGTACACACAATAGGACCCATCATCTTAAAATTCGTCAACCATTGCCGAATCATAGCCTTAACGGGGAGACCTTGATCTTATTGATGACATATAAAATCATCAACTCTTCGACGTGCCACTTGTGTCACGAAGAGTCGGATGCGAATGTCATTGCACCGAGGCACAATTTTGCCACCACCAATTCAACCAGAGATATCACCCCAAAAAGACTCTCGAGTAAAACCACAGCAAGCCTTTTTGAGAAAAATAGCACAACGAGAACTAAAACCAAGGTGGCAACTAAGATCTTTCCATGAAACCTGGTACTCGGTCCCAAAAAATCGGAACTTGATACCATTCGCCTCCTCAACAAGATAGCAAAGAAACTGGATGGTGAGGGGCCGAGAGCCTAGCTCTGTGACTGGCACAAACTCCTCCCAACCAAAAGCATACCAAATAGAGGTGAACTTAGAGTCCATACCTATCCTTTCCAGGAGAGTCGGGTCGAAGTCCCGAGTGTGGGCGAATACTCGATCCTTCAGGATAGCGTAGGCTTGGTTCTCTCAAGCCCCTCGCAAGTCGAGGTAGGGGCCGTCATTGGCGGCTTCTCTAGGTGGCTGGCAGGTGGGTCCCATGATCCATCCTCCGTGCATGCATGGCAAGATTCCTGGCGGTTTGAGTCCCTTGTGGGCCCATGGATCCATGTGATGTCCACGTGTCACTCTCTGATTCGTCGACGAGTGCTTCACTTGTATCAGTGATGTGTTTGCCACATAAGACCCATGTGGCATCCATCTCCTCGGCTGAGGTAGCGTGGATCACTTCAAAGAAGGTGAGTTTCTATCTCTTTTCAAGCTTATTTCACCTACATTCAAATAATCTCCAAGGACAAGTGGAACTACATTATTCTTAATAAAATGCATGTAATAAATGCATATGCCTCCATTTATGTGAGAATATTGACGGCTAAGAGTGGTACTTAACAGCCGTCAACATTCGCCAAACTCACGGACCGTCCATAAGGGGAGGACGAACTATCCGAAATAAACACCCAAACCATCAGAAACTTCTCAGCCAATACGGACCGTCCGTCGGAGTCACACGGATCATCCGTCGATGTCACGGACCGTTCATGGAGTCCGAGCACACCACCACCGCTGTTTACACGCCGCCACGGACCATTCTCGACTGGTCGTTTCACTTCTTCTGAGAGCTTGTTCTTGGGCCGAAACTTGTTCTTGGGCTGAGGAGCTACTAACATTGGTCAAACGGAAACTGCTTGAACGGCTAAAACGCTCATCTTCTATAGCTCGTTGTTTTCAAAGCTGCATGGCTGCATAACTGAGAGCCATGTGTGGTTCGAGGACCGGTGGATGGTCGCTTCCTGGTGTGATGAGTGATTGACAATGTGGTGTGGACGATTCTTGGCTAAGTATTGCGTGTAGGTTGCGTTGGTTTGACCGGTGTTGGTGCAGAGTGAAGAACAAGCGAAAGGAGACAAGTAGGCTTGGTTCGAGGGACCCGTGGCCGGAGTCAAGTGCGCGGGCCGCATGGTGGCAAGAACAATGAGATGAAGTCATGGATGGTTTCTTGATTTAGCCTCAAAATCAAGGTCGAGTCGGGACTACGTGGGAGCCGAGTCATGAGTGGTGATTGGCGAGGCTACACCGAGTCCGGGGTTTCCGTGGTTCACCGAAACCACCGGGTTCCTTGGTTGATCCACAAAGCCAAGACCAAGACCAAGACGGAGGTGCAAGAAGAGACGGACCGGTCGACCGGTGGGTCTGACCGGCACCTCGTGAGGAGCACCGCGACCGACTGGTGCGACGTAGTCCGGAGACTTCAAGCGGAGGACACGCGTCGGGATCGCAAGGCTTGCGTCGAGGCTAAGCAAGTTTGTGGTCGCTGGGCATCCGTCCGATGGGGCGAAGACAAAGTTTCCCAAAGTGCCCCTCGGAGGTGTGTATCCTAGTTTTAGGACTTAGGGGTATTTTAGTCTTTCGACTTACCTCCATATAACCCAAGTGGTGAGAGGATGGCAGCCATCTCTTGGAACCCTAGCTCATTTTTGTTTTGCTATTTTCCTCTTCCTTTTTCCTTTGGAATTTCTAGGACTAGCTTGAGAGCTTCATGGTGAGATCTTGTGAGAGGGAAGGATGATCGGGCGGCAAGCTAGACCTTGTATGAACCTCTTTGGTATGTATAGACGAATCGGAGTGGTTCCTCAAGGCTTGGATGTGTCTTCCCCGTTTCTCCTTTTTGGTGATTTTCGGAGCCCTTTCTTGGCGAATTTCTTGTGGCGGTTTCGAGGCCTTTCTCTTTGGGATTTGGTGGGGGATGTATGCTTGAACCCTTCGTGGTTTTTTTCCCTTTGATTCCCCTCCCAAATCTGTGAGCAAAGAGGCTCGATTTTGGGGTTTTCTTGGCTCTAGAGTTAGAGGCGTTCTTGGTGGAATTTCTTCGATTCCTCTCGATTTAGTGAGTTTTGGTGGACCAAATCTTGGCTATGGAGTGCCCATGAGGTGTTCCTACTATCCCCAAAATCTTGCGCAAATCCGTGGAGCGATTCGGGAGATCGGAAGTTAGATTTGGGGAGTTGACCATGGTGTTGTTCATCCCGAGCATCCCACTGACCGGCCGTCTGCTCACCTCCCCGACCGGGCAGAGGCTTTGTGGGTTTTGCCTCGGGTGAACGCCTTGGTGAGTTCCCCTGTCTCGTGTTGCCGCTTCGAGATTGGTCTGCTTTTGGAGCTTGGTAGGTCTGCTTTGTGGATTTGGGATTTCGACTTGGACCGGTCGACCAGAAGCTACACCGCCCCACCGTAGGGGCCTTCGTGGAAGTTCTCGTGTTTTGCCAGTTGTTCCAGCAGGACCGGTCCGACCAGCTGCTGCTCACCCGGCCGGTGCAGGGGTGATGGTGCTCGAGTTGCTAGTTCTAGGTGTAGGTGGTTGTTGGTTCCTAGGACCAGTAGCACTCCAGTGGCTGCGTGGTCTTGGCCAACTTAGGTAGTTGGGTCGGAGAAGTGTTTTGGAAGCCGTGTTCGTCTTGTTGGAGTTCTCATCTCCTTCGAGAAGAATTTTTATCGACTCCCATTCACTCCCCCTCTCTGGTCGCCAGGTCCGGTCCTTCAGTAACAACAAGAACGGTACTCCGTAATAATCTTCTAAGGCATCCTAGCTCATATCGCAAGGGAGTGAAAATTAACACAGGTGCATCCCATTGGTTGTGTGCTGTGAGAGAGTTTCAACTCAGGAAATTAACGTCCGAGCTATGCGCCAGAATAAGAGCTAGCGTGCAGTTTTTGACACTGTTTATGGATTAAATAATTCTATGAACCGGCTTCGAGATGAGAGGGCCTTCACCGTTAATTCAAGGCAAGGCTGCACTGGACCTCAATCATCCGTACAAACCAGCAGAAAGATGAAGAATTTACACCAGAATCAAGCTAGAGCTTGCTAACCCCTTTGTGTCACAAATTTGATGAGTGTCTTAGATCCCTGATTCGTCTCCAAACTACTCTCTCTCTCTCTATATATATATATATATATATATATATATATATATATATATATATATATATAACCATTGCAATAGACTGAATTTTGTTGCCATTTTAATTATTCCCTCTGAAAGTTTAGTAAGTCTGGATCTGAAACATATACGCAGTCGACAGATACATCTCGAGTGCAGCTCGAATTTGTTGCTCTGGTTTGACATCTAACCGGCCGCTGGGATTGCTTTAGCTCTCCGGTGGCCGCCGTGCTTCTCTCTTTTTTTTCTTTTCAAAGTTGACGCTTGAAAGGAGGCTCCATGATTGATTTCACCAAAACAACTAGTTTACAAGATAAATAAATTGCAAAGATTTTTTCTTGCACAACAAATTACAGCTGTTCGTTTGACTGGTGGCTAATCACGATTTGTTGTCGAGAAAGATCACGCCTCATTCGGTTGTTGGTGGCTGAGTTATTATAAGAGAAAGACTAACACAAACAAGACGTCCATTTCCAAGTGAAAATACTTACAAAATTCCCAAACAGTGCCTAGCTATCAGTTTCTCACTCAAACGCCGACACGCGCACAGCGCAAAAGGCTAGCCTGTGGCGTGGTGTGCCTATTGCCTAACGTACACTGCAGCTGCTGTTTTGATCTTCGAGAAGGCTAACGCTACGCGCCTATAGCTAATTCTACCATGTGTTTCGATTCAGACCGCCAAAATCTTCAACAATCCAGCCTTAACTTTTCTAAGCTGTGCCCAAAGATTTCAGTAGTGATGGCCGGAGGAATCAATATTCAATGTACCGTGCAGTAGTTATAGTTTGAATCATGTACATCCATTTCTGTACTGAGATCCGTGTCGCGGTTAGTGGGGTGCTAGTAGGTATGTGTTTATGTCCCAACGATGTATTTTATACGTGCACCCGGATTGTATGTGTACATATTCCATACCACATAAGTGTGCCCATCGGTTCGTCTCTCTCCTTCATTGTCATTTTGAATCTCGTACCCTCTCTCCTCCGACCTCCCCACCCTCTTCTCTCTCCGGCGGAGCTCCGGTCAGGTTTGGCCAGATCCAATGGCGTTGGGACAAGATCCGGCAGCGGCTGTAATAATGATTCGATTAGTTTTCATTTAGTTATATTCAGATGAGTACATATTCAACACCTATACTTGAAAATATTATTGCTAATACCATGACACACACAAGAGGTATTATGAGTATATGATAGCATGAGTGATCGATCCATGGGCGGTTCCACCACGGTATTGCACTGACTGGAGACCTGATGATATGAGTATATGATAGCGACAAGGTGGTCAAGGGGAAACTGCCTGAACGGCTAAACGCTCATCTTCTCCAGCTCATTGTTTTCAAACCTGGAGAACAAGAAGAACAGAAATCTGCTAAATACGAAAAATGTTCGGAGCTCACTGCTCACCATCCTCGCTGTTAATGCAAGGGAAGGCTGCACTCCACGGCCACCTCCCTCATCTGAACAAACCAGTCAGAAAGATGAAGAATTAACACCAGAAACAAGAGCATGTTAAGTTGTTAACCCCTTAGTGTCACAGATTTCATGAAAGTCTTAGATCCCTGAGGCCTATCAAATTGCATTATGGTCGGAATGGATAGATATAATAGAAAAATCATAATGATACAACAAAAGATCAAGATTTACTCATGATAGACACTCATTTCCACCCGGATTTAATCCACTAGTCAAGAGGTGTGGAATAAATCCGGATCGTTTGGTGTAACTATCATGAGTAAATTAGTCTCCACCGGATTAAACCGCGCTCTCAGTAATAGCTATCACGATTTTCTTATTATATCTATCATTCCGGTCGGAATCTAATCCGGTGGAAACGAACGAGGCCTGATTCGTCTCCAAACTACTATATCATACTCCCTCCGGATCAATTTAGATGTCGTTTCCGACATCTTTGACGAAATTAAGAAACAGTGATTTGACCCTTTTGCCCTTCTATACTCCCGAACGCCACATCCACCGGATGCTCCGCCGAGCTCCACCACAGATTGCCCCGCGCCGCCGCGCCCCGCCACGAACCCTCCCAGCTTACTGCCATCCATGAAACCCTCTCCGAGGCGGAGGCCACCCCCAGCACCCGACGTAGCAAGCAGCGCCGCCATATCCAAAGCAACCTCCGGCACGCCGCCTCCGGCAGAGCTCTCCCCCGCAACACTTGTCCCGGCCACCGATTGGGCCCCCGCCAGCCACACTACTCTCCACTCGGCGGCCGCGACGGCGGGCATCAGGACCGTCCACCCGCCGTAGAGTGCTCCAGGGAGGGCGACGCCTCCGGCCGCCTCCGCCTCCGCCGCCGCCACCGCGACCCGAGCCGGAGGCGGCGCGGATCCACTGCTCCTCCCGAACGCGCCGCCGCCCGCCACTGCTCCTCCCGAACGCGCCGCCGCCCGCCGCTCCTCCTCGGCTTCACCAAATCGTGATGGCGCCGCTCCGGACTCCTTCCCCGTCGAGCCCGAGGCCCTCCCTGCCGCTTCTCCCCTCCAACACGCCTCCCTGCCGCTTCTCTCCTCTGCCACGGCCTCAGCACTGCACATAGGTGGGGCAGCAAGATCCCAGCTCCGCCCCGGCGCCGCTCCCCCCGCTGCGGCCGCGCGTCGTCGTCGTCCGGGAGCCGGGGAGGTCCCGCATCCGGCGGCCGCGCCGCCGAGTCGGGGAGGTCCTGCGTTTGCGCACCAGGCAAGACCGAGGCAAGGGAGAAGACGGTAAAGGTAGGGGCAAAAAAAGGAAAATCGTTTGAAGAGGTAATTGTGACGACAAATAAATCGATTCGCTTCCGGTTGAACTACCGGCGACATCTAAATCGATCCGGAGGGAGTACCGTTTACAATACACCAGAGCAATCGACTGATTTTTTCTGCCATTTTATTCAAACTGAAAGTTTAGTAAGTCTGAATCTGTACTATATGCGAGGAACAAAAATCCTCTGTTCTGGCATCTACTACCCATCTTGCCATCTCAGCAATCAGACAAGAAAGATATTTTTAGGGGTCACATAAAAAATTCTTCAGAGTAGGGGAAAAAGCGGTCTTGCGTATCTGATGATAGAGACAATATATGGTCAGACCAACGCACTTGCGCATCACCAATCGGCTAGAATGAACTTGTCGACACTGGTAAGGCTGCCGTATGATCTTACCAGAACCAAACAACCAACAGCCTCTGAAACATTGGACCAAACAGGAACATAGTGCGCTCGGAGGCAAGAAACATTGTGCTCATCAGTTTCTGAATCTTGAGAGTAACACACTGAAAAATCAGTCACAAACGAAAATGCCAAACAGAGATGTGCTTGCTGGTCATCCAATGTTCAGAAGAGGCAAAGGAACATAAACAGGCTGATAATGTCATTTTTTTCCCATCTGAATTCTGAAGAAACAAACCTACTACCGGAACCAGAAACGAATTGAATGGTGTCACTTGACACAGCTGACAGCTCCAATGGTGAGCTTCATAGTCCACTACAATGGACTCTCCAATCCTTAACTAAAACTGCATACTGCTACTCCTGCACTACAACACTAGAACCAGACAGATATCAGCAGAAGTTATTTGGTTCCCTGAATCGAGAACAAATCTGAACTATTCACAGTCGCAGCTGCACCCCGGCCTCCTGGGTTGTCGGAGCGGAGCAGAGCACAGGTTCAGAAGAACGGGAAGCCGCCGTCCTGATACTCCGCCTTGGGGGCCACGGGCGACACGAGCATGTTGAAGTCGGCGTCCATCTGCAGGTCGTCGAGGTTGATCCCCGCGAGCCAGTCGTCGCCGCCGAGGCTGCCGAAGTCGTGCACCTCCTCCTTGGGCTGGACGGCGCCGGCGGGGGCGGCCGGGACCATGTCGGCGAACGCTGGGAACGCGTCGTCGTCGATCTCCGACTCCGGCGTGCGCGTGTCGGTCAGAGACGCCGCCTCCACGACCTTCTTCTCCATGCGCCCCTGCATTTTCTCGTACTCGTTCTTCTTGTGGTACAGGCGGCAGAGCACCCAGTCGTCCAGCTGCAAACCAATCGATCAATCAATCAATCAGGAATTGGGGATGACGAATGAACAAAGCTAAATCCTTTAACAACAATACGCATCAAGAATGTGGCGGGGGGAGTAAGAAAAATTTCAATTTCAGTTTCTTACCCTGAGGGAACCGTCCTTGCCGGGCTTCTTGGCGCCGGCGTCAGCGAGGCGGTACTCGTGCATGATCCACTCGGTCTTGACCCCGCGGGGAGGCTTGCCGTGGTAGAAGACGAGGGCCTTCTTGATCCCCGCGGTCCGCCCCGCGTGCTCGATGGGCTTGTCGGCGCCGGTGGCCTTCCAGTACCCGGTGCCGGCGGCGCGGTTGGGGCGGGAGCCGTTGGGGTACTTAGGTCCCGCGGGGTGAAGAAGTACCACTCGCGGCGGCCGAAGAGGGCGCGCTCGGGGAGCTCCCACGGGTCGAAGCGGTAGAGGTCGACCTCGGCGATGATGGGCACCGGCGGCGCGCGCCCCGCCGCCCGCGCGCAGAGGTAGTAAGCGACGAGCTCCTCGTCGGTGGGGTGGAACCGGAAGCCCGGGGGCAGGTTCAGCTCCGCCTCGGCGTCGCGGCGCTGCGCGGTCGCCGGCGCCACCATTGCTGCTGCTGCTGATGTGCTAGCGGTGGGTGGGATTGAGGTTGGGTGGCGGCTGCTGGGGATAGGCGGTGGGACTTGGGAGGGAGTGGAGTGGGGAGTTCTTGGGGAAGCGGGGAGCGGAGTGGGGGGATAAATAGGGAGGCTGGGAGGGGTCAAGGGAGGAAGGTTCGCCGCGGGTGAGGGGTCAAAGGGAGGTGGGATTGGGGGCGGCGGCGGGCCGGCGGCTAGGCCGGGGGGAAGGGCCGGGGCAAGCAGGGTAGGGGTCGCGATGGTTGGGGGTTGCGGTCGGCCGGCCGCTTGCGCAGGCACGACGACGCTGACATCCATTCATTTGACCGGAAGAACCTTGGGCACCGTTGGATGCAGAGCAGGGAGCGGCCGCTGTCTTGCATTTCTTTTTTTTTCTTCTTCAGTAAAATGCACAAGAGGTCCATCAATTTGTAAAGGTGTGTCGGCTTGCGCCCATTAACTCAAAACGACATTTTGGGTCCATAAACTTGTTAGTTGTTCACTGCAGGTCCATAACCGTTCATATATGCTTCTACTGGTGTCATGACATGATGACTTGACTCCAGCAGCATCTTCTAGCTGAGGCATTTCAACAAGTAAGTTACATATGGGCGAGACAGACTTGTCATTCATTGAGCTGAACAATAGTAGCCTCCTCCCGTGTCACCGCACGCGATGAGGCTATCGCTGTTCAGCTTCGGAAATGTCAAGTATGTGTCACTCATAAGTTGTTCGATGATATGCCTCAGCTAAATTATGCGTCTTCGAGCCAAGTCATCATGTTATGTTAGTAGTAGAAGCATATCTAGATAGTTATGGACCTGCGGTGAACTACTCAACAAGTTTATGGACATAGAAATGCATTTTCGATGACCGCCGACACATCTATATGTTTCACTGATCTCTATTTTACTCTTTTTTCTTTTCAAAACTAAAACGGCTGACAGTGACAGGGAGGATTCTTCCTACTGCTACGATTCTAGTCTTTCTCAAATTGCAGCAATGGTGTTGCATTCATTTAAATATTGTAGTAATTTGCCAAGATTTATAAGGAACATGTAAGAGTTTATCAAACCTTGTGGTGTTGTGCAAATTATCCGATATGTCGAGTAGTTCATTGTTGTTTTGGAAGAGTTTTAACCATCGGTGTTTCATTTTCGTGTTGCTTCTCGGCTAGTTGTCTTTTCAGCGTATCGAAAAGGAACATGCATTTACATTTAAACCTAACTTTTTCAAAGAAATCGTCATCGAATCCGATCAGATCATGTTAGTTTGTCTATCTCGAAAAGCATACGACCAAGTTAATTTTCGACAAGTTATAACGGCCAATCTAAACATGTTGCTTGTCGGTAGTGATCTTTTCAATCAAGTAAATAAAACGGAAAAAAATGTGCATTTATCTTATCCTAACTCTGCCAATAGAAACCGCTGTTTTTTTCGAATTAGTAGGTTTTTTAGTAAAAACCCATAAATTATTCAGCATATCATTACTCTTAGTCTTGTGGATATACCTAGTTTCTGAACCTTGTTTTCTCTAAAAGGATAGCCTGCACGTGATCTCGTCATTAGGTGAGGTCAAGCTTATAATCAATTAATTTTTTTTCTTACAGGCACGTGCGGCGAGCCGAGAGCTACGGCGTAGTCTCGGTCGACAAGACGCCACGGCAACAGGGTCGCGCCTGCCTGCCCGGTTCTCCGAACCTGACGGCGTCAGGTCGCCGTCAAACGGGATCAAAAAAGCGAACGGGGACGGGGCCCACAGGGGGCTGTTGCCGGGCGGGCGCGCGGTGACGCCAGTGACGACGTCATCCGCCCCGTTGCTGACAGGGGGGGTGGGTGTCCGCATCAGCCGGGCCGGGGTACGGCAGCGCGAGGTGGTTCCTCTGCGGCCGCTGGAATCGTGTGGCTCAGGATGTGGCATGCGGATGAGGTAAAATCCGGTGCGGCGTGTCACGTCGTGTGGCTGGCTGGCTGGGGGGTTGCTGTTTGCGACGGTATGTAGCTAGGGGAGAGAGTAGGGAGTGCTAGGCTGTCAGTGTTGTGATGGTGATCATACACGAGGTTTTGGCGGGGGCCTTCAAAATTGTGATGACTTTTATCATGGAAATTGGATTGTGTGTGTATGAATTTTCTTTTGGAAAAAAAGAGTGGGATTAGAGAAATCGTACGGTTGCTAAGACAGAGAGGAATTTTGTACGGATATTCCATATTGACACGTATATGTTATAGGTTCATTAACAAAGCTAAGATGATTTCTAGTAAATAGCCTGCTGAAAAAGTTAAGGGTGCAAAAGTAAGCAATACTTTTTCAGCCACGCCCGAGCCAAAAAAAAAAATCTAGCAAGATCATCATTCAACATGATCCAATCTCACTCCATACAATAATTTTAGTTGAGGTATTCATAAGCTCATTGTGATGAGTGTGCGTGTGATTTTATTTTTTTTTATCTCTTTCGTTCCTTATGTTGTTGACGATAATTCGATCTATAGCACATATAAATTGGAAAAAATATTTTGGAGAGGAGGGAACCTGTGTTCGGTGGATCTTGATGGAGCTCCAGGGCGTAGCTGGTAGTGGACGGACTACCAAATCCTTGAGGGATGATGGTTATGCATCGGGCAAGAAAAAGGAAGAAGAAGTGCTAGGCCGGTGGAGGTGGCACGATAGCCTGATGAAATGGTGGTGAATAATGATATGCCTCAGACAATAAAGGAAGAAAAAGAGGCAGGCTAGCGACGATGCTAGCGGCGGCGCCCCAAGAGCCCAACGGGATGACAATTATCCATCAGGCAAGAAATCAAAGAAAAAGTAGTAGGCCGGCGGTAGAGGCGCCTCCAGAGCCTGCTATGATGGGGTTGCGGTGGCGGCGGTGGCGTCGACACTCGGAGTGACACTCCCTTGGCAAGAAAGGATCGGAAGAGAGAAAGAGGCAGGGTACGCATGCCTCGGCGATGCCGTGGACGGCAATGGTGCCGGGGTAGGGAATTGCGACGCGTGAATGAATGAGGTGGAGATGGAGAGAAGGATTGCAGAGAAGATTTATAGACAAAAGACTAAATCTAAACCGTTGATCTCTAGATTCAAGGGTGCAGAATCCGGTCATTCTAAATCATTGATCTTTGATCTAAGGGTCTAGAATTCATATAAGAGGGGGAGGCATCGGGAGTACCGTAGTTGATCGATTTTAGCTACACTTTATTGTATCTTAGCTTTGCGCAAGACCCGAATCATTTAGGTAGCCTTTTTTTATCTTATATTTAAACTACATCCTAGACTCGGTCTAAAACGTCGATCTCAGATATGATGATATATAACTTAGCTATGAAAAGGGAGCATGTGAGGACGATACCCTATTACATTTTAAGTACGTAGTATCTATTTCATCTTAATTATCTTAACAAAACCCTAGACTCAATCTGATTCTTGTTGATCTCAGATCTGAGGGTCAAGAATTCATGAAAAAGAGAAGGCACAGGGAATACACTAAACTATTTTAGGTAGTATTTGTTGTATATTATCTGTAACCATATTGTGGGGGGCAGTCTTTCCCCCACCAGCCGAGTGGAACATAGACTCATTCTAAACCGTTGAGCTTAGATATGAGGGTCTAGAATTTAGGTGCGGAGGGGAGGCATGGGGAATAACCTTATTTCATTTAGGTATCCCTTTATTGTATCTTATCTGTGTACCAAACCCTATACTCAATCTGAAATCTTTTGGGTAACCTTTATTATATCTTATCTTCAAACATAATCTAAATTATTGACCTCAGAGCCAAAGGTATGGGATTCAGGTGCAGAGGGGAGGCGTGGGGAATACCCTATAGCATTTTAGGTAGCCTTCATTCATTGTATCCTTATTTTTACATGAAACCCTAGATCGATTTTGAATTTTGGATCTCATATCCAAGGGTCCAAAATTTAGGCGCGGAGGGGGTGAGTGGGAGGAATGCCGACCTTTTACACCAATCCCTAGACTCAATCTAAACCGCAAATCTAAAATCCAAGGGTAGATAATTCAAGTGTGAAGGGCGTACGGGTGGGTTGGGGGTGGGGGTGTGTTAATAAAATTACTCGAATGTACGCAGTAGGTGGACGGCTTGTACATGACATCATTCCACTGATCTTACTCGTTTGTGAACGCTTACCGCTTCCGCTGATCTTACTCATTTACGTCTACCTAGTAACAACTCACATTGCACAGATTTTTGAAATGGTTGCAACTTTTTTCTTTTGATTTGTGAGTAGGGAAGTAGTAATATGTTGAGGTCACGGCACGGACACGGACACGGAAGCTACCAAGCTAGCTGCCCACCGGTGGGTAGAGAGCCGTATGTAGAGGAGCGGGCGGACCGCAGCGGCGCAATGAATCCGGCGTCCCGTCCGCGCTCGTCCCAACCTCCGCGCACCGCACCAGGCTGCTTGCTGCTCCCGGCGGCCGTTTCTACCTTTTCCCTTGTTTATGATTTCCGGCTGTTTCCTTGCCGTCCCGCTGTCGTTGCTGTGTCTGTATTCGATCGCCGACGGTGCCTTCCTTGGCACGAGAACGAGCGTGGCTCCGTCGAGCCGAGAGCGAAGCGGTCGTTCGCTCCACCAGGTGCGTCGAACGAGCGGAGCAGAGGACGCACGCACGCCCCCGGCCGTGGTCAAAAGTGGGAGGGAGCTATAGATGTCCATTCCGGCCGCCCGGCCCGGCCCTAGCCCGGGCCCGGGGTGGCCCGCTAAACTTCGTGCCGGGCCAGCCCGGCACTGATCTTCACCGTGTCGCGGTCGTGCGCCCACCGCCCGTCGCCGACGCCTGCCCGGCCCGTCTGTGCCTTCGCCGCCAAGACGGCAGTCTGCCCCACGCTGGCCCGCAGGCCGAGCCCGCCGCAGATCCGGCGGCGGGCCGCCGCCGGCAGGAGGGTGGAGCGCGCCACCGCCGCCCGCCCAGAGGAGAGAGGGCCGGCGCCCGGGCCGGGGCGAGGTGGCAGCCTGGCCGACGGCCTCAAGACGCTGGGCAAGTGGCCAAGCCGGAGGAGCAAGGTGAGGCGAGGGAGCAACCGGGAGGCCTCGCTGCCACGACAGAGGAGAGGTGGCGGCTCGCAACCGCGCGGCGGTCACATCGTCGCGGCCATGGCCTAGCGGGTCGGCAGGCCACGCCACGAGACAGAGGCGACGTGTTGGAGTAGCCGAGGAGAGGGAATTAGGGGAATTAGCGAAGGGGTTTTGCTTACTTATATGGGTGATATTTTTGCGGCCTCAGAAGCGGGGACTCCGCACTGGGCCGCCCCGGAGTGGCAGCCCGCGCCGGCACGCGATACGGGCCGCAGCCAACCGGGACCGGGCCAAAATCGCGTGCGCCATGCTGCGGGCTAAATGGACATCTGTAGAGGGACGCGCGACGTCGATCGTCACGCAACTGACGCCTGCATCTGCATGCATCGGGATCGAAGCAGCCGCGCGCACGTGACGAATTGTTTTCTGGCCGCAATGCAGCATCTTAATAATCATCCGTTCGGGACCGAACCCTCGCGAGCGTCCGGCTCGTGTCCGGTTCGCAGGCCGGGAGTGAGGGAGGTCCGTCCGCTCTGGACTCCGGTCATCTGGTGCTGCTGGCCGATCGGCATGCATGCATCGGCAAGGACGACCGGCCGGTCAAAAGGCGAAACGGGCCGGGAGCCCGGGAATGCATGCATGGCGCATTGAAAGTGCTGAGTAACTCACCAGTCACCAGTCACCACCTGCGCGTATGTATATGCCAGCCGTGGGGGAGTCCAACACAGCATTCCATAGATCCACCACCACACCAGTCAGTCCAACACAGCACCACCTGCTGCCAACTCGAGCGATCGGTGGGTGTAGGCCGCCAAGTGTGCGCGGGGTGGGCGTCGTAATCCGCTCGCCGACTGGCCACGTGGCGGCTGGCCCGCCCTTTTCAGGCTGCCGCTGGCCGCTCTGCCATGCTGCCCAAGTGCGATTAGAAAAAAAGGAAACACGAGAGATGCCGTTCACACTGCTTTTTGCCTTTTCTCGAGCGCGCTCGACTTGCGATGGCCTCCCCTTTTGATCTTTTTGTCGTATATAAAACACGAGTCCCTTCGGCTCCTCTGGTTTCGGCTTCTTCTGCAATACGTTTCTCTTACATAAATCCGTCATATACAAATCAACACGTAATACTCCCTCCGTTCTTAAATATATAACACCGTTGACTTTTTACTCCAACTTTGACCATCAATATATGTGGAACAAGTTAGTTAACTAAAATAAAATATGTATCATTATGTCTATTGTCACATGTATTTTAGATTTAACTTATAAGTTTATCGATTTGGAAAAATATTTACAGAAAAGACGAATAGTCAAACCAATGAAAAAAGTCAATGGTGTCATATATTTAAGAACGGAGGTAGTAACAACAAATCTGTCGTACAAATCAACACGTACTATTTTTTATCCCACAACAAATTTGTCGTACAAATCTACATAAGATCTGCCAAACAAACTCGAGCATCCAGTATACGCGGTAAGTAGACCGCTTGTACATGGCATCTTTCCACCGGCCATACTCATTTATGACCGCTGACTACTTGATCGTACATCACATCCTTCCGGTAGTCTTATAAAGTCTACATCACCCCCAACCTATGAGGGGTGGACTACATGACAAGTTAATCTATGAAACAGTCTATATCCCTTCGACTTTCAAACGTTAAATTACCCCTAAAGTAGTTTTTAGAAATCATAGTAAATCAAAAAACTGTTTTAGGGGGTAATTTGACCGGTTTTGAAAAATTCAGGAGTGGTATAGACCGTTTCGTAAGTTGGGGTGATGGTGTAGACTTTTTCACTCATTTATGCATGGCGCATTGCGTAAGTAGCTTGTTGTTTTTTTCGTTTCTGGATTTGTATGTGAGTAGCGAAGTAGTCAAAGGTTGAGGTCAGAGAGGCGACCGGTGGGTAGAAGTGGTGTAGAGGACGGAGGGGGCGCAATGAATCCCGTCCGCGCTCGTCCCAACCTCCCGCACCAGGCTGCTGCATGCTCCGGCGGCGGTTTGTACTTTTTCTTTATCGTTGTTGTTTCCTTGCCTGCCCGCTGTCGTTGTTGTCTGTATTCGACGACGGGGGTGCGCGGTGCCTTGGGAGCAAATCAAACGCTGCGCCGTCAAGCCGTTCGCTCCAGGTGCGCCGAACGAGGACGCACGCCCGGCCGGCGTGTCCGGTCAAAGTCGGAGCGCGACGTCGTCACGCACTGCATGCCTCCCTCCCTCGGAATCGAATCTACTCCTCCTTGTAGCGGCGAGTGGAACAGAGGAGGAGGAGCCCCACACATGCCTCGCACGTGACGAATTGTTTTGCTTTTCAAAAATAAAGTTCGGCTGGCCCTGGCCGGGGACAACCTTGCCGTCTACCTAGCGGAGCTGGCGTTGGGGCCTCCTCCTCTCCCTCGCTCGTGGGCGTCGTCTGATCCGCCGCGTGTCCCGGCACCGGCAGGCAGGCAACTGCATGGTCTGTCGTGACGGGCTGCAGCCTGCATGCATATACGTATGCAGGTCTGGTCATCTGGTGGCTGCCCGACACGACGATCGGCGTCGGCAAGAACGGCCGCGCAAGGCAACCATCGATCGAGACGGGTCGGGGTGCCACGCACGCACGGACGCCGTCACGCCAGCTCTGGCCCCGCTGCTTTCCACTCATCATGATCATTCACTGACAGTCTGCTGGCACTACTGCACCGAAAGTTCGTAAACGGCTAGCGCGCGCGCTGTAATGTACTCCTGTACTGCTACCTGCTATGTGCCGCTGCTGGAGTAGAGCAGAGCAGGAGCAGTGAGCAACGTCCAGCGCCGCGGGGACCACCCGGACGTAGTAGTACACCAGTCCAATAACACAGGACGTCAGCACCGGTCAAAGAAAAGCTTGCCTCTCACGGAAACACAGCTCGTGCGCGATGACCGAGGTCGAGGCCACCAAGTGTCACCCAGCGGGCCGCCAAGTGTGCGCGGTAATGCCAAGGTACGTGCACGACTGCACACGTGGCGGGTAGCCCGCCCTTTCAGCCACCCACAGGGGCGGCTGCTCAGGCATCTTCCGCCGGCCGGCCGTTTTGCCACGCCGTCGTGCCAAAGTGCGATAAAAAAGGAACATGAGATGCCGTTCACATTGCTTTTTTGCCTTTTCTCGCGGGGGCGCGCTCGACTTGCGGCTGGCGCGGGCCACGCATGCACGCACGGGAACAAAACGGAGGACACCACAAATTCATTTTCACCCTGGGCAAAGCAAAGCTATCGTGTTACGTAGGATTTTGTCCTTTTTAGTGCTGTTGTTATTTCGATGAATATGTTGTGATTTTTTTTAACTAAGCACGTTGGTACACGTCAGCAGTCTCATAGGTCGTCCCATGCAGTGCACGTAAGATTTTTGATGATGTGGAGGAGAGAGAGCGGGGGATAGAGAAAGAGGTCGTTGCTTCGCGAAACAACCACCTCATGAGCGAAACAACCACTTCATGAGAAGACTTCACAACCATTGTATGAGTTGTTGTTGCCATGTAACTCATAATATTCCTTTTTTATATGTACAAATTAAGGAATTACATAGTTCTACCAGACGACTTACAAAATTCATTATATAGGTTGTCTGTTTAGTCGACCTAAGATTATGTGTCAATGCATAAGACGGGCTATGAGATGACACTAATGTACCTGTTTAAAAAAATTGTAATTCAAGTACCGCAATGCGGAATCTTTCCTTTTTCTTGTATCTGTGAAAATTGCGGCATCTTCCAGTTTGTCGGTTCAGATTGCACCTTCCTATTTTGATGAATTGATAGAATGAGCTCAGGTCGCGCGTGCGGTGGGGCAGTTCATCAGGTCCATCATGCCGTAACACTCGTGCAATGCCCTTTTTTCTAAGGAAATGAACTAAGAGCAACTCCAACCAACCTCTCAAATTTGAACTCTCATCCACCTATATAAGGATTTCTCATCTACATTTGAGAGTCCTATTTTCCTTCTATCTCCAACCCAACTCTCATATACCACCCTACTTCTTACCAACATATTTTTTAATTCCACTCTTACATGTGGGGCCCACCTGTCAGCAAGTCTTTTCAATCCCAACCCTCTCTTCCCTAATCCCTCACTCCTCTCCCTTCCTCTTCCAACAGGCGCAATAGGGAGACCGCGGGATCTCGAAGACCGCCGCGAGCGGGGAGCCGTCGGGCCGCTGTTGGCCCCACAGGTGCGGATCTACTAGGTACGACCCCCTCCCTCTCCTCCCCTCCGGACTGCATCACCGTGGTGCAGGGAAACTTTGGTAGCGGCGCGGGAGTGTGGTGGTTGGGACTGTGGCCGGATGAGAGGTCGATTGGAGGAGTTGTTTTCGCCCCCGACTCTCAAATCCGAGATGAGAGATTCGATGAGAGGACGGCTGGAGTTGCCCTAACGAACTCATGTTCCTCTGCGCAACCGGAATTGAGTATTTTTTGTTAAGGAACGACTACTAGCCAACAAATAGCGGTTCAAAGATCACAATTGAGTAGTGCTGGTAATTTTTGCAATCTGTGCGAGTCCATATGTACAGTACAGTGCCTCACTCTCTAGTCTGCTGCTGTACATCCGAGATGACATTTTTCTTTAATCCTCACCACGTGTCAGAAAATAGAAATGCATGGTTCTAAAGTTTCACATCTGGACGGTTCAACAAGCTGGGGAACCTGAGTTCCGCATCGCCCTTTCCGCCTTTGCTTGCCGGACAGCAGCAAAGTTGCTTGGCGGCCGCCGCATGTCCCAAGACCCCTGCAGGTATTAGGGCCTCAGGGGCGGTGTCGGCCGGCGTATAACGTCCGGCGAGGTTTCCATCGACTGACACCACACGTACGTCGACATGGAGCTCGATCATCGAATGGGGAGAGGTTCGGTTAGTAGGCGGCGAGAAGTTATGGTAAAAAGTTGAGAACGTTTTGAGCACTTTGACACGTACGCTGTGTAGAAACCGGAACATCTCACGAGAAGTTTCAGAGAAACTGAACTAACGTCACTAGGTTTGGTACTTTAGAGAAATTTAAATTTGAGTTTGACCACAACAACTTTTTTATAAGTAATACACAACATATCTAGTGTCATGTTAAGTGTTGAAAAAAATTCAGATCTATTTGCTATTTTTTAAATTAAATTTGATGAAAATATTTTTCGCCGTGAATATTCCTGTCGGGGTTATCTACCGCCGGACAGTAAATTTGTATCGATCGTGTGCCGGGCTCGGATGGTTAGCCCAGGAGACAACGGGATTTATACGGGTTCGGGCCTCCGAGGAGTAATACCCACGCCCAAAGGTCGAGCTGCCGTGTTCCTGCTAGGGTTGTTTGTAGTAGGGGTTACAAACCTGGGAGAGGGTGTCGAGCCCAAGTCCCTTAGTGTGGGTGTTCGGTTCGTCAGCCAGCCTTTGTGACGGTTGCCCTCCTCTCCCTTTTATAGACGCAAGGGGGAGGGGGCTAAAAGGGGAATAAGAGAAAAGTTACAGTGCTTGGTCGCTGGGATGTCCTCTCGTGCATCGCTGTCCGTCAGGGCGCATTGAAGTGGAGCCGCCCACGTGTCGAGAGGTCGCCCGCGTCGCCGCGGCGGCTTCACCGGGACGCCTGGCGCTTCCTCCGAGCAGTTTGGTGGCGACTCAGCCCGTCCGAGCACAGGACGAGCCCGCCACATTAAGGCCTAATCTAGGCCTGAGCTCGCCGTAGGGGGCACTCGAGTGCCTCGGGTGGAGGTTGCGTGCTGCAGGGTCGGACGTGACGGCGATTTGATGGCTGCGCGGCTGATCAGAGCCGCATTAAGGCTTCTGCCGGGCCACCGCCGCTGGCCGCCCGGTGGTGCGTTGCACGGCATGGGGAACCGGGGTCCCACGCGTCGTAGCGGACGAGTTCGCGTGCCGGGATCGCGCCACGTGGTACGACTTGCATCCTGGTCGGAGGCGGAGACTGCTCGTGCGAACGAGCAGCTTGTTGTGCGAGGCGGAGACTTGTCGTGCGAGGCGGAGACTTGTCGCGCGAGGCGGAGACTTGTCGCAGGGGGTTCCTCTAGTAGGGAACTTGTCGGAGAAGCTCCCAACTAACCGGGAACAAGACGTCTTGCCAGTGATGGTCTTGACAGGGGTCCTTTGTCCTCCTCGCCTTGAATCTTGGCCTTCACATTATCAGTGGTGTCAGAAGACTCCATCTCAAGAGAGATTATCTCGCCATCAAAGGGGGCCCTAATCTGGGCCCTCACAAGAGCCCCGAGCCCCGAGAGGGAGTCAAGGACTCGCACACAGGCTCAGTCGAGAAGGCTTTGCGTCGATCTTTGTTCTTGGTCTTCTCGGTTGGTGCGCGCGAGCGCATCCGCCGGATGTAGCCCCCGAGCCCACTCGTGGGGTTTTAAGCTTCAGTAATGTTGTCGTGGTCTCAAATTGTTCCATTGAGGTAGTGTGCGGCGTGGATGACGTGGATGGCGTGGCGGCGGTGTCTCGGCCGTTGGCGACGCGACAGTTTGAAGGGACGGAGCGGGGACGGTTCAGGCCCCAAGTCCCAGCAAGAATCGAGGCGTCGGCGGGCGCCGCCACACGGGCACGCGATGCGAGCTCGACGCGGTGGGCCCGACATTTAGGGCTGGTGGCGCGCTTCCTTTTTAACGTCTGCAAGATTTGGGACTTTTACTCCCCTGCCTTCTTCCTCTGCCCTTGCCTCCTGCTTCTCTTGCTTTCTTGCCCCGCAGCGCCGCCACCGCTCACGCCGGAGTCACGCGTGAAAGCTCACCATCGCCATGATCGAATCGACGCTCCAATGTGACCCGCTCGATCTTTGCGCCGCCTCAGCCGGCCGGGCAGCTCCCTCCACTCACCGACGCCATGGAGTGGAAGGTGCCCGGGGAGGAGTCCGTGCCGCGCCCGCCTAGGGGGTACGTCGTCTCGTTCGTGGCCTTCCACGAGCGCCGGCTTCTCCGTCCCGCCGTGTGGTTCATCCGAGCGGTCCTCTTGAGCACGGGCTTGATTGCAGCACAGCTCAACCCGACAAAGATCCAGCGGATGGCGGTGTTCGAGGCGTTGCGAGGGTACTTGGAAATCGGTGCCCATTGGCACCTTTTCACACTTCTTCATGTTCGTGCTCAAGGACGGCTCCAAGGCGGCGACGATTGGCTGCGCCAACCTTCGGATGAAGCAAGGCCGGGGTGACAACTACATCCCGTCCTCGTTGACCAGCTCGAACAGCGGCTGGCACAAGGGGTGGTTCTATCTCAGGAACGACCCCGAGTTCGCGCTGCCGGCGTTCACCGGGAACTCCATCGCTAGGGCCGAGAAGTTGTTGACCGACGGCCCCGGCGCGAGCAGAGAAGATGCTCGTGGATCACTGGTGGGTCTTGACCCACCTCCGAGGAGGTCAACAACCGGCGACCGTCATCGGCCAGTATCATGCCCGGGGAGTCGTCCCGCTCCGGAGGCGGCCGCTGCGCCTCTGCGAGATGACAGCCGACAGGGCCCCCTGGGAAGGGACCGTAACCGCACCCGAGCTCCCGTCGCTGAACGAGATCCAGCGTCACGTGGCGTTGGCGATCAGGAAGTCGACCTTTGTGTGGCCGCCGACGCGTCTTCTTCCGATGCTCCCCAACGAGGGGACTGAAAAACTTGTAAGTGATTTCTTCTTCCGACAAACTTCTCGATAAGCTTGGTGTCTTCAATTGATGTTGGTCTTCTCGAAGATTCTTAACGACCATTGACTCTTCTGCCCCTTGCTTTTTCAGTTGAAGTGCTCACCACCGTGCTCGCTGGCGCGCCTCCCGGAGGAGGCGATCTTCAAACGCAACCAGGCGGCCGCGGAAAGGCGGAGGGCCGAGCGTAAGAGGCAGCACAAGGAGAAAGAGATCGCCAAGCGCGATCGGAACAACGACCACATCAAGCGGTGCAAGGCGGGGGAGCGCAACGTCTCCTCCGATGATGATCCGTCACCGCCGCCGGCGTGGAACGGAGACGAGCCCAGCGCCGCGGTCGACTGGAGCGACATGTCTGAGTCGCCCTCGCCTTCGCCACACCGGGCGGCGGAGGTGAGCTCGTCGTGGTGGCCGGAGTTGGCCACTGGCGAGAAAGGTACGGGCTCGGGCTCGCCGGGTCCGCCCGTCGAGAAGATCGAGGTGACCCGCTCTCATACGCGCTGGTGGCCGCGGCCCGAGGCGGAGGGATCCTCCGTCGGGCGATCCGCCAGCGGCGGCGGAGCACGAGCCCTCTCGCCGCCATCTCTTCGATGGCTCCGACCGCCCGGATGCAGACTCCCTGAAGAGGCGTTCGTCGAAGGCGAGGTCGACTCCACCGGCGTCCGCACCAAGTGCGCCGCAGGGAGCGGACACGAGCGCTCCCCCGCGACGCCTCCAATCCTTGATCATCCGGGGCGGCGGGCCCGACGCAGACATGTTCCTCTCTCACGGCGGAGTCGGGGCCGACTTCCGACGCAACGGAGGTCGAGAGGATAGTCCCCGAGCCGCCAAGGGGGCGAAGCGCCGTCCTCGAGCCCGAGGGGAGAGGTGGGCCAGCCCCCGAGTCGACGGAGTGTCGGGGGTCGGCTTCCGAGTCGGCCGGGCCCAAGCGATCAGCCCCCGAGCAGGGCTCATCGGACAGGCCAGCGAAACGGGCCCGCGTCCGATCCAACATGTAAGCTCCTGCCCGCTATCCTTTGTTGTTCTTGACTTCTTCATCTTGTTCATTTCTTGATCTTGATTCGTGTTTGCCTCAGCCGCGCCGACACCGGGCGCGTGCTACCGAACGCTAAAGCGACCGGCGAGGCGCCGAGGCCGATCGAGTCCCGCCGCCCCCTTCACCGAGCCGTTGGCGGGGCAGGCCCAGAGCGGGCTGGTCGTGGCCGCCGAGGTGGTCGAGCCGGCGGTGCCGTCACCCTCGTCGGGCGCCGGCAACGTGAGCGGGGTCGCGGCTCGAGACACCGCCGGCGCGCGGCGCAGCCGCCGGTCGGCTCCTCGGGGTGGCGACGCGTGGCGGCCCCACCGGCAGATCGCGCCCCCGCCACCGCCGGCCAGGGAACATGAAGTCGAGGCATCGGCTGCAGCGGAAACTCCAGCACCCGCAGTGGCGCAGGCGGGTGGGGACGCGGCGGCGATGTCGATGAACGACGCCATGTCCGCTAGCATCCTCGAGATCATCGACCTTGACGCTCCCGACCTGCCGAGCAACGACCGGGACATTTATGAGGCCGTGCTGGAACGCATGCTGGCCGATCTGGTGGGGTCGGAGGTCGGGGCCTCTGGGTCCGCGGCGCCTGCGGCCGCGACCTCGACCGATGTTGCGGAGCCCACCAACGAAGAGCCCACGTCGGGCGCCACCGCGGCGGGGTAGTTGACGCCGGGTCAGGCTGGAGATGTCGGAGGCCCTGAGCCCTTGGCCGCATCGGAAGTGGTCGAGGAGGTCCTCGGGGAGCCCACGGCCGGCGCGGGATTGACCTTGGCCGCGTCCTCGCCCCCGACCGGGGGGGCGAACTTGATCGGTGCGGACGTACCGGAGTCGTCGTCTCCTCGGCCTGCCACCCCTGTTGAAGAGGCGGCACCCACAGCAAACCCATCCCTCCTGGCTCGACAAGAACACGATGTTCTCGAGAGCATAGCGGGGGTCGCCTCCCCGGAGATCCAAGAGTTCGGGGAGGGCTCTGGCGCGGCCCGGCAGCCGGAGCTTGAAGAAGGCGACGTGCGAGTCTCCGACCTTGCCCGCTTCGTCGGGCGGCCGCTTCGAGCGGCGCCGCTGACAAGGATGAAGAGTCCGCGGCGTGTCACAGTCTTGAGCGCGGGCTCTTGTGGGCGCGCCGCGCATTCGACGAACTCATCCTCCCCGCGACAACGGTAAGTCTTCTTGATGCGGTAGCCTATTCTTGTTTCTTTCTGTTTTTCCGAAGTTTACGATTGACGTTCTCCTTGCCCGGAACAGACGCTCGCGGAGTCCGGTAGGAGGAGGGCGCGCGCCGTCGACGAGCTCCGGCGAGAGGGCTCACCGAGATGCACCGGGTTGCCCGTGGCCGCCGGGTGCGCGCCGTGAGCGAGGGCGTCGAGAACCGCGCCGAGGCTGCGGGCGATCTGCGGAAGATCACGCGCCACGGCTGCACAAGCTGCCGCTACTACCGCCACGACGGAGTGGGACTCCCTCGCGATGAGGTTGGCTCAGGCGGAGGCGGTCGATCGGTGCGCGCCGTGACGACCGCCAATGATGCCGCTGAGAAGGCCACCACCGCCACCGCCACCGCTGTGGCTGCTGCCCGGGATGCCGCCCAGGAGAAGACGGCGCTCGAAGCGAAGGTGACGGAGCAGGAGCAGGATTTGGTCACCACCGGAGCTGACCTCAGGACGGTCAACCGACAGTTCTCCGAGGTGACCAACAGGCTCCAGGTGGTCTCGGAGGAAGCGACTCGGCTCCGGGAGGACAACTCCAAGTTGTCGCAGGACCTCGACGGTGAGGCTTGTCGCTTCCATCCACAACTTCATCTCCTCTTGCTCGTTCTTGGCCTGTGCTGACTTGTCTTCTCACGTTTTCAGGGATGCGAGCTTACTGTGCCGAAATGACTGTGAAACTCACGGAGAAGACACAGGAGCTAAACGCCGCCTTGCTCAAGGTCATCGAGAAGGACAGCTCGATCGAGTGGCTGCCAGAGCAACTCGAGAGTAAGCCCTTCACTTCGACTTCGTTCTCACCCTTCTTTTGAGCTGGTCATGACATGCTTGTGGATTTCAATTTGTTGGCTTTCTCAGAGACCAGAGCCGAGCTTGTGCAGTCCCAGATGGCTCAGGAGCAAGCCGCGGTCGAGTTGGAGCAGGCCAGGAACGCTCGGCGCGAGTCGGAGGAGTCCCGCAAGGTGAACATCCAGGACCTCGCCAAGCAAGCTAGCAATAGCCGCTGATCGGGTTTCAAGGCCTTCGGGCCGATGCCGGCCCGACAGTGCTTGTCAAGAGGTCGGGCGCCTGAGGTGATCAAGGAGCCGGAGTTGTCGACGGCTCAGAGGGCGGTGCACCGGGTGCTCGCCATGTTCGAGTCACACTACCAGGGGCTGGACCGCATGGCGTTGAGTGGCGGCTGGGCCCCTGGCATCTCCGACGCCCAGTGCGACGAGCTTGAAGAAGACTGCGCCGCCTTTGCCCGCGACATGGCCGACGCCGCCTTGAAGGACCTGGACCTGCTACCAGAAGATGCACCAGAAGACCCGGAAAGCTCCAGGCCTTCAACTTAGATGTATCATTCTTAAGTGTATGTAGTTTAAGAACAGATCGTACATGCAACACCATGAAACAACATCGCATTGTCGATAACTTATTCAAAAAGTGTTACGGCTCGAACGCTCCCGAGCACCCAGGGTCGACCGCTATAACGCATAGCAGGCCTTAGGAATTCAAGATGACCCAGCTCTACTCTGGAGCCGCGGGGGCGTTGGAGTCGAGAAGCTCAGCCCTCTCGAACCACTAAGGGGTGCCACACGTTCGCAGCCCCCGAGCACTTGGGAGGTTCGAGAAGTAACTCGCGAGGTTTGTCGTGAAAATTGTTTTAGACTGGAGTCTGGGCGGTTGCTCGAGCGCTTTTTGAAAAGAGGTCGAACGAAGGCCTGAGGACTCGTGCTGTGCCCGCAAGTCTTCGCACCGTAGCCGCGGAGGCGTAGTTGCTAGGAACTTTGAACGAGCAGCAACGTCTTGCCCCACGCAGGCCATCGTCTTTACTTCGCAAGGTTGAGCCTCCTGCCAAAAAACCTCTCGCTCGTGCGATCGGTTACAACATAGATGTCAGGATTTTTTTTGAAAAAATCGTAAAAAACGGAAGGAGGGCACCGTGCCCTGGGTAGCCCCCGAGCGGGGACCGTTTCAGCACGGATGCGGGAATGCTCGCCGCTCAGCCTTCAGGAAAGTTGCAACATACAGAAATATGGCAACCGAGAAGTTTTTCGAACTTATAGACATATGAACAAAGCATACGACATTTATTCACTGATGTATAAGATTTAAACGGTTACTCAAGGGTAAAATGGCCGCAGGTGTTCGATGTTCCACGCGTTGGAGATGACTCGTCCGTCCTCGTATCGGATCTTGTATGTTCCGGGTTGGAGCACCTAGTGGACGATGAACGGCCCCTCCCAAGGGGGCAAGAGCTTGTGTCGATCCTTGCTGCCTTGAACTCGTCGGAGGACCAGGTCTCCGACTTGGAACTTCGCGAGCGCGCGTTGCGCTCTCGTGGTAGCGTCGTGAGCTTGTTGGTACTTGGCGAGCGAGCGCCACGTCGCGCGCCTCATCGAGGTGGTCGATCGCGTCCTCAGCGCGACTGGTTGCCTTCCTCGGTGTAGGCTCGTACGTGGGCTAGAGTCGATGTCCGTGGGTAGGACCGCCTCCGCCCATGTACCATGAAGAAAGCGTGAAGCCGGTCGCCAACACGCGGCGTGGTGCGCGAGCTCCATAGCAGACGGCAGCTCGGCTACCCATCTTGCTCGGAACTTCTCGAGGCGCTTGAAGATGCGAGGTTTTAACCCTTGCAGGATCATGCCGTTCGCCCTCTTGACTTGCCCGTTCGTCTTTGGGTGTGCCACAGCGGACCAGTCCACGCGAATGTTGTTGTCATCGCAGAAGTTGAGGAATTTCTTCCCCGTGAACTGGGTGCTGTTATCGGTGATGATCGTGTTGGGTATACCGAAGCGGTAGATGATGTCGGTGAAGAATGCAACGGCTTCCTCGGACGCGTTCACAATGGGCCGAGCTTCGATCCACTTGGAGAACTTGTCAACCGCCACGAGGAGGTGTGTAAAGCCCCCGGGCGCTTGTCGGAGTGGCCCCACCATGTCGAGGTGCCACACAGCGAAAGGCCATGTGATGGGGATGGTTTGAAGCGCTTGCGCCGGGAGGTGAGTTTGTCGGCGTGGGCGGCACCCTCGCGGCGACGATGTCCTTGGAGTCGCCACTGCGTGGGCGGTAGAACCCTTGTCGAAAAGCTTTCCCGACAAGAGTCCTCGGACCGGCGTGATGCCCGCGCGTCGGCGTGGATCTCGCGAAGTAGCTCCCTGCCTTGATCTCGAGGATGCACCGCATGAGTATGCATGCGCGCCCCGTTTGTAGAGCTCGCCCTCGATGAGGACGAACGCTTTGGCTTGCCGTGCGATACGGCGTGCCTCCGTCACAGTCGGAGGAAGCTTCCTCGACAAGCCACTCGAGGATAGGAAGCGCCAATCTGGATCTTCGAGGTTCGGCTCGGGCGGCTGGTCGATCTCCATGACCTCTGGTCCTTCAACCTCTGGCGGCTTCTCCCCCTTCCGCCTGCGGAGGCGTGTTGGTCGCTCGCGAAGACCCGTCGTGGTACGGCTTGCGACTTGATGCAGTCTTGGCGAGGCTTTGTTGTAGTCGCGCAGCACATGATGAAGCTTCGAGCCCATGGAACTTGCCTTGATGTCACGAACGCCTGGCGGTACGCCATCTTGGTCAACACAGTTCTTCTCCTTCATGACTTGGTCCACGACGAGCTCTAAATCTCCTCTGATCTCGAGGCGACGGATCCTGAGCCCGACCGCTATTCGGAGGCCGTTGATGAGTGCTTCGTACTCGGCGACGTTGTTGGAGGCCGGGAAATGTAGTCGGACCATGTACTTCATGTGCACACCCAGAGGCGAGATGAAGACAAGGCCTACACCCGCTCCTTCCTTCATGACCGAGCCGTCAAGTACATAGTCACGTCTACGTGCTCGATCGGTCTTGGCGGAGTTTGGATCTCCGTCCACTCGACGAAATCTGCCAAAACGCAGGACTTGATGGCACTGCGCGAGGTGCATACGAGATGTTACGCCCATCACCGAGCTCGGCCCCCAGCTATCCTTCCTTCGGACCTCGGGGTTGGATAACTTCTCCGGCGGGTACTTGGACACCATAGTGATGGGGTGCGCATCGAAGTAATGGCGGAGCTTGCGCTTGGTCATCAAGACAGCGTACACGAGTTTGCATTTGCGGTAGCGGGTCTTGAGTCGGATAACACCTCACTCACGAAGTACCGGCTGCACCTTTAGCGACCTTAGGGCTCTTCTCGCTCGACCACCGGTAGCGGCCACGACCACTGTTGTCGCGGCGATGTCTGCATCGTTCTTGGTGTCGAGCCGTGAGGATCGGCGGACTCTTCAGCATGTTCTTGAGGGAGTCGAGCGCCTCCTGAGCTTCAGGTGTCCACGCAAAGTGGTCGGATTTCTTCATCAGACGGTACAGCGGTAGGCTGCGCTCTCCGAGTCGCGCTATGAAGCGGCTAAGAGCGAGATGCGACCCTGACGTGTATGCGCCCTTTAAGTTCTGGATCAGCCCCATGTCCGTGATGGCCGAGATCTTCTCGGGGTTAGCCTCAATGCCGCGTTCCGACACGACAAAGCCGAGGAGCATGCCCCTTGGAACCCCGAAAACGCACTTCTCGGGGTTCAGCTTTACCCCGTGTTCTCTCGGGCGAACACCTCCGTGAGGTCCGGGACTAGATCGCCGGTCTTTTTTGACTTGACCACGATGTCGTCGACGTACGCTTCGATGATGCGTCCTATAAGTTCCCCGAAGACGCATCGCATGCATCTTTGGAACGTGGTGCCCGCATTCTTGAGCCCGAAGGGCATCGTCATGTAGCAGTAAGCGCCGAACGGAGTGATGAATGAGGTTGCGAGTTGGTCCGCTATGCACATCGCTATCTGGTGGTACCCGAGATGCATCGAGAAAGCGAGGGTTTCGCACCCGGCTACGATCTATGCGAGGCAAAGGAAAGCGGATCCTTGGGACATGCCTTGTTAAGGCTCGTATAGTCAACACACATCCTCCATTTCTTATTCTTCTTCTTTACAAGCACAGGGTTAGCAAGCCACTCGGGGTGGAATACTTCTCGGATGAACCACGAACTAAGGAGCTTCTTGATCTCCTGCCAATCGCCTTGCACTTCTCATCATTGAAGCGGCGAAGGCGTTGCTTTGCGGTTCGATCGGCTTGATGTTCAGTTTGTGCTCGGCAACCTCTCTCGGGATCCCCTTCATGTGGAGGGTTTCCATGCGAACACATCGAGGTTCGCTTTGAGGAAGTCGGAGCGCGCTTTCCTATTTAGGATCGGCGCCGTCGTCACGATGCAGGCGTCTGGCCGTAAATCCGTCCTTGGCGGGCTCGAAAGAGCAGCCGCTCGCTTGGGCGACTCGGGGATCTCGGTCCTCGGATGGAGGCTCGGCGGAGCCTCTCGGGCCGGATTAGTGCCTCCATAAATTGGAAGCACTCGGCGTCGCTTTTCGAATGCTTGTGATGCGTGGTCCCTCTGTGATGATCCCCCGGGAATCTTCAGCTTTAGTGCGTATAGTTAGGCACGGACCATGAACTTGCGTCTGCTGGCCTCCCGAGGATCGTGTGGTGCGTCCCGAGAACCCCACCACTTCGAAGGTGAGGATTTACGTGAAAGTTTTGCGGGTCCCCGAGCGTGGCCGGCGGATCGATCTGCCGATCGGGAGAGCCTCCATTCGAGGGGCGACCCCGTGGAGCAGTGCGGTCGGCGGCGCGGCTTGGATCGCGGGATGCCCATGTCGTCAGCGTTGATGCATAGAGCACGTTGATCCCGCTCCTCCATCCATAAGGACCTTGTGGATCCGTTTGGATTTGAGCGAGGAGCTACCACTAGTGGGTAGGATCCCGGTGCGCACGCGTGGTCGGGATGGTCCTTGCGGTCGAAGGTTATCGGAACCTCCGACCACAGGTAGGGCGGTGTCGAGTCGGCGTTGAGGACTTCTCGTGGGATCGGCTTCTCTCGCCTTGAGGTCGTGCCGGGACCGCCAAAGATCATGTGGACCGCGCCATCCTCGCAGTCTGAGCCCCGCGTCATCGTCGTCGTTGTCGGGAGGCGCGCGGCCTTCTTGGGTGGATCGCCGCCCTTGGCTTGAGGGTGCCGTTGGCGTAGTTCTTGATCAAGCGGCGGTCCTTGAGTGCGTGCTTCACGGGCACCTCATGGTGTGGGCACGGTGCGTCCGAGAGCTTCTCGAAGTGGTCCTTGGGAAGGCCGGCCTTGGCGGGTTGCCCTTTGGGCGCGCGCCTTGCTCGACCGCGCGACCAAGTTGTCGTCGCGGCGGTGCTTGTCGTTCTTCTTCTTCTTCTTGAAGCGCGAGGGCGTCCCTGCCATGGTCCACGACTTGTTTCCCCTTTCCACAGGAGTGTTGAGGGTAGGCGCCACGCCTCCTCGCCATGCATGGTTGCTCGCGATGTCGAGGAGCTCCGCGTGGTTCGGGCGTCACGGCGCCGAGTCGATGGATGAGGAGGTGCAAGTCGTGCCGTTTGCAGCAGCGAGATGGCGTCGTTGTCCATCGCCGGGAAGCTCGGTCGCGCTTGGAGCGTCGGATGTACTCACGCGAGCTCTCCCATACGCTGCGGTTCGCAGCTCCACACTTGCTTCGGGCGAGTGTATGTGCCTTGGAAGTTCCGGCGAGACCGGCGTGAGTCGGTCCAGTCGTTGATCTTGTCGCGGGCGGATGCTCGAGCCACGTCCGCGAGTCCGGTCGAGGTAGGCGGCGGGTTCTTGATGATGAAGAGGTCGTCGCTCACTCCTCGCGTGGCATGGCAGGTAGTCCTCGACCATCTGGGGGGTTGGTGTCCCCGTCGTACAGGGCGTTGGTGGGCCGGAAGCAGGAACCTCGCATCCCGCCTTGGCGGCTCGCGGGCCCCTACGGTTGGCGACCAGTGCGGTCGCGTCGTCGTCGTCGTGGCGTCGTCCGTCCTCGATCGTCGTGGTGGCGCGGCGGTGCTCGTCGCGGCGATCGCGGTTGTCGCGGTCGCGGTGGTTGTCGGCTCGCGGCCGTCGGCGAGCCTCGATGGTGTCCGGGCGTCGCGGTTGGGCCGGCGGCTCTTGACGCCGATCTTTGCGGCCCGGCCCGCCTCCGCGATCGATTGGGAGGGCGGGTTGGGCGTCTTGAGGGCGCCTCGGCTGTCACGCGTTCCGGCCGTGGCGTGAGGCGGAGCTCTCTTTCTGCGCCGCCGCCGAGTAGCGCCTTGGCTGTTGGCGCACTCGTCTTTCCTCGGAGGTTCTGCCTCCGGGCGGCCGCTGCAGCGCATGCAGCGGCTAGGTTCTGCGACGCCCGCCTAAAGAGCGGCGGGGCGTCACCGTCGGCGTTGGCATCGACGTTTGCGCCTTCGTTGGCGCGTCGGTCGTTGTCGCGTGTGCGTCCTCGAGCCGGCGGCGTCGGGCGCGAGCTCGGGTTGTTGGCGGCGGGGCGGCGCTCTGCCGCTCGCCGTTCCCTCACGCGGCGTTGCTCTGCACGGGACCAAGCTGAGCGGCAGCAGCGGTGGCGGGTTGCGGTTGCGGGGCTCGTGGTCCTCCCCAAGCTCCCGGTGGAGGTTGGCCAGCTCCTCGTCGAGCTGGCGCCTAGCCTCGGCGAGCTCGTCGAGGCGCGCCCTGCGTTGGGCGTCGGTGGCGCGGTGGCGTGGTCTTGGCTCGGGTCTGGGTGGGCCAGCGCCGCGCACTCGGCAGCGTGGCGGTCGCGGCAGCGGCGTCGATGGTGCCCTCGCGGTGGGAGGTGGCGGCGGTCGCTCGTGGTCATTCACGTGGCGTCGTCCGGGTCGTCAGGAGGCTGGCTGTCCGCGGGGTACATGGCGGTGTCTGCTCCATGAACTCCCGAGGCGGCTCGGCTCCGCTGGCACGGAAGGCGGGTCGGTGAGGTAGTAGGCGGCGAGCCTAAAAGCAGCTCTGTGTTGGGTTTGGCCCCAACATGGCCATGATCGTCTCGTCAGAAACCTCGGACGACAGCCGCGTCCGTGCCCCGTCGGGGTTGGGATGGGGGTGAAGGGTCGCCCGGCGGCAGACTCACCGGCCGGTGTAGGCAGCCGAGGGGCCCGGCGCATGGTGGCCCCGGGGTTAAGCGAAACCTGCGGCCCTCCATCGAGTCGTGGTGAAGTTCGTCGAGACACACGATGTGCCCCCTACACAGCGCGCCTGTCGGGGTTCTCTACCGAGACGGTAAATTTGTATCGATCGTGTCAGGGCTCGGATGGTTAGCACAGAGACAGAGGATTTATCTTGGTTCGGGCCTCAGGAGTAATACCCTATGTCGATGTCGGCTGCCGTGTTCGTGCTAGGGTTGTTTGTAGTAGGGGTTACAAAGCGGTCGGGAGAGGGTATCGAGCCCAAGTCCCTTAGTATGAGTGTTCGGTTAAATCGTCGGCCCTTGTGGCAGGTTGCCCTCCTCTCCCTTTTATAGGCGCAAAGGAGGGGCAAAAGGGAAATAAGAAAGGATTACGATGTCTTGGCTTGGGATGTCCTCTCGTGCGTCGCTGTCCGTCAGGGCGCATTGAAGAGGAGCCGCGCTATGTTGTCGTAGAGGCCGCCGCGTGGCGGGCGGGGTATTCACTTTGGGGCAGGCGCTTCCTCCAGAGTAGTTTGGTGGCGACTCAGCCCGTCGAGCGGGATGAGCCCGCGCCACGTTAAAGGCTAATCGTAGGCTGAGCTCGTCGTGGGGGTACTTGAGTGCCTCGGGTGGAGTTGCGTCTTTGCGGGGTCGGATGTGGCGGTGATGATGCGGTGGCGAGCCGCATTAAAGGCTCTGTCGGGGCCAGCTGCCCGAGCGGGCTGCCGGTGGTGCGTTGCATGGCATGGGGCAGGCATCCCCGCAGCGTCGTGGCGGGAGAGTTCACGTCGGGGTCGCGCCACGTGGTGCGGCTTGTCTTGGTCGGGAGGCGGAGAGTGCTCGTCTTGAGCAGAGCGGCTTGTCGTCGGCGGAGACTTGTCGTCTTGGCG
>CP053466.1:215774370-215882565 GCA_022644695.1 Cenchrus purpureus | reverse complement strand
GTTTCTTTTCTTGTCTTGTTTAAATTTCGTAAGACTAATCTGTACCGCCCTTCGTGTCGATGAAATCGAACTTCGTCGGATCGAGGCCTGGTGCCTTCCTTAATTTGCATCATTTTTCGGCGTCGTAGATCTCGCTAAGTTTCTCCAGTAATGGCGCTGCATGCCTCGCCTTCCGTCCACGCGCTTGCCCCACATCGCTTCCTTCTTTCGCCTCTCTTCCTTCCTTCCATGGCCCAAGCGCGCAGCGCAGCAATGATGGCTCTGTGCGCGCGCACGAGCGCAGCGCCTGCCGTCTTGTCAGCTCAGCGCCCGTGCCGTCTTGTCACCTGTCACGGCGTGTGAACGAGTGTGCCGCACTGCTGGCCTGTGCAGTGACGCGCGACGCAGCGCAGCGCCTGTTCCGTGTAGTCACAAGTCACGGTGTTGAAAATGAATCGTCAAGTGGCTGCCATCTTTTTTTAAAATGCAAACATGTTGTTCCAGGGATTAGAGATGAGCATTGTGATTGATTGCCACAAGTTCAACACACAAAAATCACAAAGTCATGACGCCATTAAGTTTGTGCAAAATATGAACCTACATAGGCTGATAAGGGCTTTTTAGCAGTTTTCCTGTTGCACCCCTCCTTTTGCTAACGCGAGTAGAGATAGCTTCCGGAGTGAAATCTTCTAAGACAGTACGAGGAGCACTGTCAACTATTCTCCTTGAGGGTTTTGCTCTTTTCTAGACGCAGCCTCGCACCTTTTGAAGTTCCTTCAGCAACTTCTGTAACTTTTGCCGCTCCATCATCAACCAAAGTCTTTCTCGGCCGTCCTCGTGGTTTTTTCATCTTAGATTTTTCTAAGGTTGTATTTGCTTCTTCTTTGCTTCGAGTTCCCGTTACCAAAGGATCGTCTGCATCAGTATCCTCTCGATGCCCCTCTCCTTCTTCCGGGTTTTCCAACAAGTAGTCTTCCTTCTATGTAATGATGAACATAACATGTTAAACAAGATTATTTGGTGAAGCCTGGAACAAGCTATATAACCTTTTTACAATTGTAGTAAATGCACATACCGTGATAGGTTTTTCGTATGATTCCAAACGACGTAAATTGCGATCGAATGTAGCGGTTTGTGCATATCTTGAAGCAAAAACTTTCCATTTCCACCTGTACATGAGAAATGTAGTGCACATAGTCACATAACACCTTTCATTGCATTTTGTATAAATTTTTGAATTGAAAAAACATCTAAGACTAACACTTGTGAAATCATGAGCCATTTTCTCCATCCCATGCCGTAATATATTGTATTACAAACGCCAAGACATGTAAACCTGCAACGTTGTAGCATAACATGAGTAATTGAACAACATTGTTAATATACAAAATGAAAAGTTCTTTTGTCTAGGAATTTGTAGATATGGAAGTTTTCTCCAGACGCGAATGTCAAATGGATTCTCAAATCTAACCCAACCTTTCTGCGACGAATGTTCAACGCAAGTCTGTATGCAATCCACCTACACAGTGAATGGTTACATACATGTGAAGTTTGATCATGTCCTCGTAGATGAGTAAATACAAGTTGCTACATATACTTACCAATGTCATCTCTTGTTCTTCATCTCGTATGCCTAAAGATTCAAGAATCTGTACCTGTTCCTTTTCAAAGTTTAGGACCAGGAGAGCCCAGTGATTGCCATTAATGTTCATTGGAACGAACACCTGTTGAGAGATGTATGAATGCATGTCTTGAATCCAAAATTGTGACGTTTACAAAAATCATAGTAAATCATGAGATACTAACATAGAAAAAGAAACAAAACAAAATCAATATTGCATACCAAATGTTTTCCCACACATTTTTCGGCTATATGCTTCATAAATTTTTCGCTTTTCTCCTTTTGGGTCCACCAACTTTTGAACATTAACATGTATGTATGTATGACATTGTGTCATTCTCAACGTTGCTGAAATCGACATATGTATTTATTACCTGCAAAGTGTGGATTCAGTAAATATTAGGTGTGCGCATGTGTGTACTGACAACATGGATGTGATAGAATATTACCTCTCCACATATATACTCCTCTGAGACATTTCGGCGCAATTCTCTCACTTTAAGCGAGTGGCCATCTATGTCTACAACCACAGCGTCCTGGTAACTCTTTAATATGAACATGGCAGCTTCTCACAAGTCGTCCCCATATAGTAATCGTTGTCGATAATTGGCTCTCTCTTCGCTTGGTTGCGCGCTTTTAGGGGATCGCCGTGCAGCTCCGTGGTCGATATCATTTCTTGCAATGGTTGGTTCAGCAGATATTTTTCCATCGCCACTTGGAAACGTGTGCTATGCTTCGCAATTGGTGATGTTTTTTAGATTCGGAAGTATCATGTCTATCTTGATACAGGAACAATGATAAAACAAAGTGAACATACAATACCTCAACATGTGCAGATGAAGGCATATGTTGCCGAGCTTGGGCAGGTTGAGATGTCGTTTGCTCAATAAGTTTGCCCAATAGCTCACGGAGTTCCTGTTGGTTGAGACATTGTTGAAGGTAAAAGCACTCGGATAATATGTTAAATTGAATAATATCTGTTAAAAGCACTCAGATAGTATGTTAAATTGAATAATATCAGTTAAAAGCACTCGGATAGCATGGGCAGGTTGAATAATATCACGCTGGTTACCTGCATCTCCGTTTGTGTTTGTTCGTGATTTGCGTCTACCTTAGCTTCTAGCCTATTGAACCTATCATCCAGGATGTTGTCAGTTCTAAACAAAGCAAATTCCTTCTTTTGTTCCAGATACTTCTTATCCTGTTTGTGTTCCAACTCAAGAAGCTTCTGCTCCACATCTAGTTTAACCTCAAATTTCATTGCTGTCTTCCAATGTTCAAGGCTTTGCGGCTGCAAATTTACTAAATTGTGAATTAACCACACAAATGAAATACGACACTTAAACATATGTCATACTTACTTCTAGGTTCCTGCTTGGACCCTCGCGTAATTTGCTTTTTCGATTCTCGACACGTTGCTTCTCTTGTTTCTTTGGTTTGCGAATCATGTGCAAATTAAGCTACAAACAATTGAAGTTGTTAATGATATGCGTAACAACATAACAGCCTTTGTGCTATGTTTGCAAACTTACTGCCTTCCTACGTCCAACCCTTCCGCTCCCAAGCAATTTGTCACGCTTGGCATTTTCTTCATCCCGTAATACCATTCTGGTGGTTGGGTTCTCTTTCACAAGATAGTTGATGTTATAACGTGTTCACTATAAGTCGCTCCCAGTACCAAAACTATTTAACAAATAAACACATATGTATGTCAGAAAATATACATTATTTAAAGGATGTACAAGAAAGAACTCGACTGTAGAAGAACCAAATTACCCTTCAGGGTTTTTTCCTTACTATTCTTGTAAGAAGCGCATGAGCTCAATAGATGATTCAGAGTAAATTGGCCCCAGTTCAAATCTCGAATTTTTGCTACATCTCTAACAGCTTCTATATAGCTCCAATTGATGCTGGTCCCTGTGTTTGATCCTAGGAGGACACCAATCGTGAACAAGACGAAGGCTCTCAAAAAATCTTGGTCCGCAGGTCGACCTTTGTGAAGCATGTTTTCAAACTTTACTAGCTCGAGCTTCTGGTTATCACTTGCAAACCTTTTGTAAAGTTCACTGCCCACAGTGTCCTGTTCACTCTTTACTTTTCCTTTTATATATTGCAATACATCATTGCCTGCAATCTGGAGTCCCATTATATGGTGCACATCATACAGAGCAATCTTAACCACTTGACCACATATCTTGAAACCTTGTTCACTGCTGATGTATGAATCTGCAATTTTCTGTAACATTAATTTCCTCAAAAGGATACTAGGCATTTGAAGCAGTCCACCAAAGCCAATAGACTCAATAGCCTCTACGTGTGGTTTAGAATCCTTGAATTTTGCCACGGCATTACAAAATCTCAAGGGAGAGTGGATCAAACGCATCTTATTATTAGAATTCTGCAGCAACATGGCGATGCTTTAGTTGGTATAAAAAGAGGCAACATAAAGGAAAATAAAACTTCATACCATGTTGATGGACCCATCAGGGTTGTTTTTAGTGCGATACTTGCCACCATTGGCGCACTTTTGCATAAATGTTGCAAACAAGAAATGTACTAATAGTGAGGATTCAATTTGGCATCACATGAGAACCCAACATAACACCATTTTATTGTAGCATGCAAAGAAAATAGTACCCACCCACGGCAAACTTCATCATGTACAAACCGATCCCCACCAATGCAATCATGCTTTCCTAGCATAAACACGAGCTTCAACCCATTGAAAACCCATTACGAAGGTTTTGTAAACCCTCCACGAAGCATACGAGCATCGCAGGCTACCGTGAGCGCGCCCACGCCACGCCTCCTCGCGATTGTGCAGCCCTCCGCTATGCTCCTCGTGGCAGCGCAGTACGCGGATTTGAACGAGGGCGCCGACCGCCGCCGTCACGGATCCTACCAACTAAAACCACTAACACCAATCCAACGCACTGCCGGATGGTTGATCGGGGCGTCCGCCTCCGCCTCTCCGATGTGTCCATGGTTCGGTGGTGTACCAGATCGCGAGCAAGAGAGAGAAATGAACGAACACCGGGCGGGTAGGAAAGAAAAGAGAAATTTAGATCCTATAATTACGGTCATGCGACGTAAGTTATGCCGCCAAATCCAGCTTTCTCCTCGACACGCCCACCTCCCACGTCACGCCCAAATGGGCTTTTGCTTTGAAGGAAGTCCTATTTACCTCCTTGAATGGTGCGCCGAGGACATGTTTTCGCCCTCGACTCCAAAATCATCTGTATATCTCCTCACATCCCACAGAAGATAAGTACAAAATGTAAAAACTTGCATGGACACACCATTTTGGTTTATAGTCACGAAAATATTCAATTGATTCCGACAAATTGGTGGTGCAATCAGCATACATATCCCACTACGACCAATGTGACTATGTCAGATATGTCGCCACATGTGATATGTGTATCACAACTACCTCCAAATATTTTGTAACTTTACTAGGATGTACATGGAGACAAACTAAGATGTCGTGGGCATTTGTGCATATTTCAAAGCATCTTTTCCTTTTTGTTAATTATGTGTTGATTTACTAAAGAATAAATTTTAAAATACCCTAAGCTAGGTAGAAAAACTAAAACTTGCATGGACAACATATTTTGGTGTATGATCATGACATAAAATGTCGATGATTTTGAGAATGTGGACACACATCCTTCACAACCAAGAACATGTCTCACATAGACTCATGTGACTTTAGTGAGAGTCGTTCATGGTTGTGATGGATGTAGTGTAACTTTGTCATAATCGTTTCAAAACTTGCATGGACAAACCATTTTGGTGTATAGTCATGAAACAAAAGTTTCAATTGATTCCGACAAAGTGGTGGTCCACATCGTCACGATCGCATACATGTCTCACTAAATGTGACTATGTGAGAGATGTCGTATATATGTGTACCACAACTATCTCCAAATCTTCTAAACTCGACTAGGATGTTCATCGATCCAAAATGAGGTGTCTATGCAAAAAAGGTATAGGACATAGAGAAAATAAACGAAAACAAATAATTTAATACAAACAATGATGAAAAATTTGCCCCTGGATTCGAACCTTGAGTCGGGGTTTCTGGTCTTTGGTCTTACCATTGAGCTTTGTAAGTATGTTGGTAATGACAGAATTATTTTATTTAAACAATGTCAGGACCTATGGAGCCCAATGTCAAAGACCTTATTTTTCCTTATCGATTATTTCTTCCCACTTCTCTCAACACTTCCATCTTCCTCATCTCGGTCGCCCCACCCGCCTCTATCCCCACCCTTCTCCCGCCGACCGCGGATCTCGCGACGCTGGCGCACGGCAGACGTGGCGGAGCCGTGGCTCGCTGGTGGCCCTCCACTCCTCCCGGCCTCCTGTGTGCCCCAAAGATGACCGGATCTCGCAGACGGCCGGGCTGGGGCGGCACAAGGAGCTTGCGCGGAAGCGCAGCGAGGGGTTCAAATCGACGCCGCGGTGCAAATCCACAACGAGGTGAGTCCTTCTCCTCCACCGAGCGCCATGGAGGCAAAACCGCATCGGGTCCAAGAGGGGCCTCTCTTGGGAGGAAACCGTGACCGTGATTATCCGTGATGCCACAAAGTTTTCAGCCGGACATGCGCTACCGACCACGCTCCTTGGCCCTCCGTCCCCGCTTGTCCCGCAATTATAGGATCAGAAGCAACTTACGTGGAATCGGCGGCCCTATCGTAATTTTAGGATCCTTCCTATTTTGTTGCGCCCGTCGCCTCTACCACGATATAATGTGGGAAGCCACCTGCTGGCGCCCTTCCCCACGCACTCCCATCTCTCCTGATCCCCAAACCCCACGCACCTCCCATCTCTCGCGCCACCGATCGATATGGCGGATCCTAAAAACAGAGCACAATCTTTCGTGGGGTTACTTCCCCATGCGGCATAAGCCGATGCCAACATTACTTATGTCCTAACTGTGCAATTTTTATCTCTCCATGCAAATCTCCAATCGGTGGCATCGGCAACCCGAACGCTGAGCTCAGAATCGTGCATAGAGGTATGCAGATGCGTCATGGGTTGCGATCTCTCGATTCGAGTTCCGACGAGGTCTATTATGAGGTAATCTTCGTTAAAGCAACATTGACTTTTGTACTACAAATCCACATGCCACATCGCATCTAATTTGTTGCATAGGCATTAGGTTTTTCACGTTAAGTTTCTCTTCTCACTCACGGAAAATTGCGAGATGCTTAAAAGGAAGGCCCGTGCTACAAAAGAGGCTTGTTGCTATGAAAATGAACAAATCTACCAAGCAAGGCATATATAAAATGTCCGGACTATCGCTGATCTCAAAAAGACTATAGCTGATCTCAAAGGATGGTTGAATCCAGCGCCAACATTCAAGTTAGTTTCTCACATTGAGTTTCTTACACCACTTTGTGGCTTGTTTGTTTCCTTTGCTCAAACGATGTTGATGTTCGATGATGAATTATCTCTTGCTCTTTGGTATTTTATGGGTAGTTGCCGCGCTCACGAACATCATGTTTAATAGTCTTGGTACACAACCTACTATCCCATCGTGCTTTCCGCCATTGCAATGCTTTCAGAATTAATGTTTATCTCTATTCACTATATCCCAATCCCAAGCTCTCGATACTTGTTTTGCGGTTGTCGAATGATGCATGGAGCTCGCCCACCAACCCATTGCGCCAAGAGGGAAGTCTTCTTCGTCGCCAACTAACTCAAGATTGCCTGCTGCTGGCCTCGACGCCATATCTGTTCCTCTAGATGTAGCAATAGTAGTTCCTCTGGATGCCTTGGCTGTTGAGTTATGTATCATAAATTTCCTTGGTCTTGTGAGATAGAAGCATGACAATTTATAAATTATGATTTTCAACTATTCAGGTTCAGTTCTGGAAATTTGTGGTGCAGCCCTATGTTTTCTCGATATGGTACCTTTCACCGCTGAACTTGAGAATTTTTTACATGTATACATGCCTTTTCTGTTGAGTTTCTTGTATGGATGATAATCTGTCACATGGAACATTTTCTGGGAAAAGAAAGTTAGGGTTTGTAGATCACATTGTATGACAGAACAATGTTCAGGTTTTGTGGTTATATAGTAATTTAATTCTCTTCATAATTTTCATTGTTTGTGGTTTTTATCATGGAGTGCTTGTCAGATCGAGTGTTCAAACCGAACCAACATAAGATTTAACAAGGATTGGGTCATTAACCTAGTCAGACCAGTTATAAAGCATTCGGATGGATCATGGTACTCAATAAAAGCACTCGGACCAAGCTAAAAGCACTCGGACCAAGCTAAAAGCACTCGGACGAAGCTAACATTTTAAGCAGCGTGTACAAGTTAGACAAATTAATAGTCAAATTATATTTTTGAGTTCAAAATTCAATATATTTGTTTGAAACAAAAATAGTCAAATTAATTTTAAAACATTTTAAATTTATTATTTTGTATCTCCCAAAATACTTTTAATTTGAATGCTAATTTAGGTATAGGGATCTCATCCGTACACAAGTTCCAAAAATCTAAAAAATAAAAAGAGGATGGAAAAAATTGATAAAATCTTTAAAAAAATAAAAAGAGGTGAGTGGAGATTTGAACTCAGAGACCTCAAGTAATCTTTAAACCGACAAACCATTAAGCTACATGTTCTTGTGAAATTCTATGAACCTTAATTGTTTTGTCCTTGTTCCTGGACACCACGTCACCGCCACACCTCACCCTACCGCCGCCGCTCTTCAGTGACATGTGGGCCCACGTGTGTCCCACCACAACGTTATGTTCTTCACGAGTTCATGGAATTCCACTTTTGTTTTTTGATTCAGATTTAAAATTTCAAACTTGTTTTTCTTCATCATCCGAACTCCAAATGAGTTGATTTTTTTTCCTACAAACTTCTAAAAGCACCCTCTACCAACTAAACACATTCCATTTAGCTTTCAAAGTTACATTAAACATTAATAATGAAAACCATTTTGTGGTGACTTTTGATTTTCTCGAATATTTTCTAAAGTCGCAATCGAAACAAATTTTGTTCTAATTTCTTGTGTAATGACTTACCTTGTTCATAGACACAAGCACAATTTTTGGTAACTAATTTGCAAATGTTTACAGTTGATTTGAGTCATCTCATTGGATGCTTGTGTTCATGTATCATATCACATGTAGCCCGGTGTCCCTTTAGAATACAATTTTTTTCCCGAATTCTAAAAAAAATATCTAAATACATAAGCATGTTAGGGATGGTTTGAAACCTCTCCACAACAAATTTGAGTTCAAAATTCATTATATTTTTTGAAATAAAAATAGTCAAATTAATTCAAAAAATATTTTAAATTTATTATTTTTGTATCTCCTAAAATACTTTTAATTTGAATGCGAATTTTGGTATAGGGATCTGTTACATTCCTGAGGAACTGCACCAATTTTGGTACATTTTTTTGAAAATATTAATATATGTCCAAGTTTTTAAAATTCATGGAATGATTTTGAATTGAGTCATTGACATGTGGGGATCGATTGTTTTACGTGTTCTTGACTAAACGCATTTCGCTACCAATGACAAGTGGGACCTCGTCGGCTCCTCTCGTCCCATCCGTGCACACAAGTTCCAAAAAATCTTTAAAAAATAAAAAAGAGGATGGAAAAAATTGAAAAAATCTTAAAAGAAATAAAAAAAGAGGAGAGTGGGGATTTGAACTCAAGACCTCAAGTAATCTTTAAACCAAACAAACCATTAAGCTACACATGTTCTTGTGAAATTCTATGAACCTTAATTGTTTTTGTCCTTGTTCCTTGGACGCCACGTCACCAGGCCGCCCCTGCCACCTCACCCGCCGCCCCCGCTGCATCAGTCTCCGACATGTGGGGCCCACATGTGGGCGCCCACCCTGACGTTATGTTCTTCGCTGAGTTCATTGAATTCCACTGCTTTTGTTTTTGATTCGTATTTAAAATTTCAAACTTGTTTTTCTTTGTCATCCGAACTCCAAATGAGTTGATTTTTTTCCTACAAACTTCTAAAAGCACCCTTTACCAACTAAACGCCTTCCATTTAGCTTTCAAAGTTACATTAAACATTAATAATGAAAACCATTTTGTGGTGACTTTTTGATTTTCTCGAATATTTTCTAAAGTCGCAATCGAAACGAATTTTGTTCTAATTTCTTGTGTAATGACTTACCTTGTTCATAGACACAAGCACAATTTTTGGGAACTAATTTGCAAATGTTTACAGTTGATTTGAGTCATCTCGTTGGATGCTTGTGTTCATGTATCATATCACATGTAGCTCGGTGTCCCTTTAGAATACAATTTTTTTCCTGAATTCTAAAAAAATATCTAAATACATAAGCGTGTTAGGGATAGTTTGAAACCTCTCCACAACAAATTTGAGTTCAAAATTCATTATATTTTTTGAAATAAAAATAGTCAAATTAATTCAAAAAACATTTTAAATTTATTATTTTTGTATCTCCTAAAATACTTTTAATTTGAATGCGAATTTAGGTATAGGGATCTGTTACATTCTCGAGGAACTCGCACCAATTTTGGTACATTTTTTTGAAAATATTAATATATGTACAAGTTTTTAAAATTCATGGAATGATTTTGAATTGAGTCACTGACATGTGGGGCCGTCGATTGTTTTACGTGTTCTTGACACGGAAACGTACTTTGCTGCTACCAATGACAAGTGGGACCTCGTCGGCTCCTCTCGTCCCATCCGTGCACACAAGTTCCAGCCGAGTCCTTCTCCTCCTGCTCCAGCCTCTCGCCGCCATTAGGGTTTCGCCGCCTTCCGCCTCCATCTCGAAGATGGGCAAGGTTGGGAAGAACCATGGCATCGACACGCCTTCGACAAAAGCGGGACGATCCGGAAGTTCACCCGGGATCCGTCGAGGTGGCGCTAAGGCCGGCCGGGAGATCCCTCCGCCGAGCGCGCGCGAGGACAGCCGGCCGGAGATCCCCTTGCCTCGGCGGGCCGAGAGCCATCACGCGGGGTGAGATGCGCTCCGGCTCCGGCGTCATGGCCAAGAAGACCATGGTCGGCGCCACCGCGTCCTCGTCCTTGTCGCCGGAGCACAATGTGAGTACGATTTTTCTCCACCACTGTCCCTCTCTAATCCGCGTCCCACTATCATCTCCGGTGAGGTTAGGGTTCTGGATTAGTGTTCCAAGTAGGTGGGGCTCAAGACTCTGAAGCAGAAGGTGAACAAGGGTATGGAGAAGAAGGTGAATTAGTCCCCTTTCTTCACTCTTTCAGTTTCATTTTCAACTGAATCATAGGTTCATTCCTTAGATGAATTAGATGAGGCGATGGCGTTGTTATTTCGGTTGCAATGCGGTACTTACAAAATTAACTTGTCCTCTATCGATAACAGATCAAAACAAAGTATGATATTTTTTGCCGTGAAAGCTTTTATCTCTTAAATCTTTGCTGAAATATAGAATCTTTTCAAATTTAATGAGCACTGATCTGTGCATAACTCACTGTAGAGCACTGATCTGTGCATAACTAAATAGGTCTTCTGTAGAGCACTGATCTGTGCATAACTCACTGTAAGTCCCTGTTGTGTCTGATTTATTTTATGAGCACTGGAACTAATTAGTTGTCTCATTCAACTTACAAAGATTGCTAGATGGTGTGTGTCATGTTCCTATATTTGGGTGGTTTTGCTAGATGGTAAATGATTTTGTTATTGAGGTGGGGGGTGTCCTAATTCTCCATCTTGCATGCAGCTAAGAGCAGAAGAGCAAATCAAGTTGGACGTCGGGGTGGCGCGAGTCACAGAATGGCTGATGCAATTTCAGGAGAGTCCGAAGGAAAAAGCACCGGTCGAGGACATCTTCTGAAAGGAGTGTAGGGGATTTAGCCTGTGCTGTCTGTATGATCCGTTTTAGTCTTTCTTGTTTTTGTAAGCTTTGGCTGGTCTCAGCTCTGGTTTTCTCTCGATGATCTTTATGTGAGCCAACCCCAGCGTGTGTGAACTCTTGGTGACACAGATGGTCGATGCTTGTCGAGAAGGCAACAAACAACAAGTAGTGCTTTTGTGCTGACTGAGTCTGTAAATAGGTATGAAATTCCAGAAGTTATGTGAACTACTTGAATCCAAAGACTCATGTTCAAGTAGTTAATTACTTGTGGTTTCAACTGGTGAATGGAATTGTCTGTGTCTCAAATTTTACAGTTTTGATCTTTTGATGTGAAATGCCTACGTTATTTGGTTCAGCTAGTACATATGCAAATCATGCATGTACAAATGCCCAAAATCAGATGATATTTGTCGTTGAGATTGTAGAAATGGCTTTATGGTTGTGACAGGCAATCGGTGCCTGATGAATCTCAAAAGGATATCATTCTGTCTGTTTGTTACGAGATAGTTCAGCAGTCGTTGATCTGATGTCTTTCCCTGTACCACTCGGCTAAGCCACAAAAATAGGTTTAAACACTACCATTCTGTCTGTTTGTTACGAGATAGTTCGGCAGTCGTTGATCTGATGTCTTTCCCTGTACCACTCGGCTAAGCCACAAAAATAGGTTTAAACACTACCATTATGTCTGTTTGTTCTGAGATAGTTCAGCAGTCGTTGATCTGATGTCTTTCCCTGTACCACTCGGCTAAGCCACAAAAATAGGTTTAAACACTACCATTCTGTCTATTTGTTACGAGATAGTTCAGCAGTCGTTGATCTGATGTCTTTCCCTGTACCACTCGGCTAAGCCACAAAAATAGGTTTAAACACTACCATTTCAGCACCAGCTACAAACAATTATGTTTCCAGAATGTCACAGATGAGATCGATCATCACGCAGAGCTGCAGACAGTTATGCTTCAACTCTTAGGTTTCTTATAACACGAGTTCAGACATAAGACCTGAACATAAAACACCTAGATTTTAGAGGTTTCCATGGCAACCCTACAATCTACCAACATCACCTAACAAAAGCTCATCACATGGTACCTCACTTAAAACTGAAATCTATAACATCATTTGCAGTGTTCATTCAGCTCAAAAAACTGGATTCATGGCCTGTGGATCACTCCACATTCAACAAGATAATTCATGGCATCAATATACTTCAATGCCAAGCAGTTCAACTGAATGCAATTACTATTCAAATGATCCGTATTGTTTTGCAGAGTAATTCATTCAGCAAGAACAAGAAAAGAAACACAATTCAGGAACCATATGTCATTGATCTGAACTTACACCCAAATAAACAGTATTTGCCATGACATTCAGTTATCAAAATATAACTCAGCTATCAATTCAGTCAATATCTGAACTACTACTAAATCACTTAAACTGAACTTGTCAATTTGCTATTTTCACAAGACATTCAAAACCTGAACAGATTCCAAAATTCAAATTTTCATTTTCAAATCATACTTCTTCAGCCTAATGTGCTCCCACTCATCATTGTACTCCTCGTTGTACATCTCGGGCGCCATGAAATGGATCATGTTGATGACGTTGTGCACCGTCGGGTGATGGCGAGCACGCGAGGGAAGAAGGGCGACGATCTTGACACGCAATGGTGGCCATTGACGAGGGTGTTGTCGCACTTGAGGTCGTGGTGGATCACCGGCGGGTCGTGGGCGTGGAGATAGGCGAGGCCGCACAGGATCTGCGCGCCCAATCGGCGAGGACCCCGCCACCGCCGCCGCCGCCGTCTCCCCTCGACCGTGGGCAAGAGGAAGATAGGGATGACAATGTCGCGCCTCGGTGGTGGTGGGCGCCGGAGACTCTCGGGCTGCGGATCAGGTCATCCCATGGCTTCGGTAGTGGCGTCGCCTTGACGAACCCTAGCCGGCCTGATCTTAAAAAAAAGAAAAAACTATACTAGATCAATGATATACATCTTAACTATAATATTCCAAACATTATCTTCACAATTTTGAAGTTACCATTCTACCCTTATTAAAAAATAAAAACTATGAAACTGCCATTTTTACCATCTCCTAAGCCACACATTTGTGGAGGAAAGTGGAGGAAAATTTTTCCTCCAAGGCCCACTCGTCATAGAGATAGGAGGAGGAAAAATTTTCCTCCATCCTATTTCCTCCCATTTCCTCCTAGCTTCATAGCCATCCGATCGATGGCTCTCGGTCGACGTGAGCCACTCATTTTTTTCCCCAAGTATAATAAAATTTTTCTTGGAGCAAAAGACACCTTTTAACAGTGTCCTGTGGCAAATTTTGCCTTTGCTGCTTGATGCGGTCAGAGTCAAGAGAGCAGGGAGGTGATGATGGCGGGCGTGGTGGCTTGGAGAGAGGAAGCAGCGGCTGCTGCTGCTGATTGCTTTGCTGATCGGAGAAGGGAGCAAGGAAAAAGAGGAGAGGAGAAGAGGCGGTCTGCGGTCTTGCTCCCTGCCTGCTGCTCGCGGAGAGTAAAAGGAGATGTGCGAGATGCGTGCGGGACAGAGGAGAGCTCCTAGTGGATTACTTGCTCGGGTGAAAAAGAAAACAAGAGCAAGGGGGATTATTAACTTTTTACCATCATAATGGAGGGCGCCTCCTTAGATAGCACGTTCCGGGATGACGCTACATTTTTAACAGCGGAGAGAGAAAATACATACAGATTTACCACTTTCGCTCACGTGGCACGCTAGCGTGGCTGTCGACGTTGGATCTGAGTCAACAAAAAGTGTAAAATGTCTCTCCTACCCTTTGCCCTCTTCATCCTCCTCCTCTTTCCTGTCACTTACATGTAGGACCCAGGTGTTAGGTTTCTTCAACCTCATGAACTCTGTCCGGAGCCGGCAAGATTATGCAGGGGACCAGTCGTGCGAGCTCGCCGTCCCGGCGTGAGGCGTCGCAGCTCGATCGCTCACCCGCGCCGCCTCCTCCCGCACAGGGCTCCAGCAACTCTGGGGTGCGACCTCAAGCCTCTGACGAGCGTCGGGCCCGCGAGAATGGCAGCGGCTGCCACGGCGGTGCGAGCACCGGCCAGTGGAGGGCGGCGGCGGCGCCCCGCCCACTGCGTGCGCGGACCACAGGAAGGCGCGGTCAGCTCGCTCGCGGCGTGGGCGGAAGCAAGCGGAAGCGCAGGCGGAAGCGGTAATCGATGGCCGTCTTGCAGGCCCGCAGCGTGGCCGGAGGTCCGGCGGCGAGGACGGTGGCCGCTAGAGGTCCCGGCCAGCCACGACAATCTTCAGCGGCGCTGGAGGGCATCTGCTGCGCGGTTGCAAGAGGGGACTGAAGCTCGCTCCCTGCTCCGCGCGCACGGCCGCGGTGGCCACCGGTGGCCTTTGGTCCTTGGAGTTGGAGCTACGGACGGCAATCCTGGACTCCCCCGAACGAACCCACCAGCGCCTCGGTCGGGCTCCAGCAGCAACCGTGGCAATCGACGCCGGACCGGCTCGTCCGCTTGACAGAAGAGAAGGGTTCGAGCCTCGCCGCAACCATGGGAGCTCGGGCTCCGGGGAAGGCCCCAGCCTTGGCTTCCTCACCAAGCGCGACACCGAGGTCAAGCTGCCCCGCGCCACGCAGGTTAAAAACAAGACCACCGCGTCGATCCAGATCACGGCGGAGCATATCCTCCGGGAGGCCCAGGAGCAGCAGGAGCTCGAGATTCGCCGGCCGGCTGTGGAGAAGAAGAGGATGGACAGGGGCATAAGAGGTCATTTGGCACCTGTTGTGGGGACGGATCCAACGTGGATGGATGCGTTGGCGTGCCATGCGAGCAAATGTGGTATTCTTGTAGCATCTTTCATAGATTCGTGGTAAAAATGTAGTGGCAACCGGGAAGATGCTATACGGAGAGGTGCCACGTGTTATGATGGTAAAAAGTTAATAATCCCGGAGCAAGGACTCTGATCGGAGGTGGATGGATTGGAGGAAGGGAGGTGCAGCTGCCTCAAAACTCGAGGGAGATTTAACTTTTTACCATTATAACCAGCAGCCACTCTCCAATTGTTATTTTAATGGTGGCCATTATTTTTTTGCCAGCGATGTCACGTTTGGAATACATTTTTAACATTTTCGCTCACGTGTCATGCCAACACAGCAGTCCAGCTCAGATCCGTTGCCACGGAAGATGACAAATGACCTCGCCTGCCCTTCTTCTTCCTCGCACCCCCTTGTCGTTCTTCTTCCTCGTGCTCCCGTCACCCCACCTCCGGGGCGCGCTGCCGCCGCGCTGCTGGCCCGGACGCGCAACTCCCACGCGTCGCGCTGCTGTGTAAGTGCAATCAAGCCGCTAAGTGGGTTTTGGTGATGTTGACCACACAATTAGAGGACTAATGAGCATTGATCCTTTCAATTGGTATCAGAGCCTGGATCCTCTCTAACACTTAACCGTGTGAGGAAATGACAAGTGGAGATGAGGGATATGAAGAGGAGAACTTTGAGGACATTCCCAACGAAGAAGATACCGATGGATCTGAGTTGGAAGTGGGCTCCTCCTCTGCTCAAGATAAGCTCAGCAAGCTCAAAGCCGTGAATAATACCTCCAAGGAGGATAGCAAGAAAAGCAAGAAAGAAGAGAAGAAGAAAGAGAAAAAGGGATAAAAGAAGAAAGAGGACAGCAAGGAAGCAAAGAAAGAAAAGAAGAAGAAGGAAGAGAAGAGAAGAAGAAAGAAAGAACCATCCTCATCATCATCATCATCCTCATCGTCATCTAGTGAGAATGGAGATGAAGATGATGAGTACTATGCTACAAGGATGCCCAAGAGAACACTCAAGCCCAAGCCTAAGCCCAAGAAGGCTTTTGGAAGAGTATCCTTTAACTATGATGCATTGTCTACTTCTTCCAAGTCTAAGGACAACATCAATGTTCCCGTTGGCAAGTTACCACTATTTGATGGGACTAACTTTGCTAAATGGAAGCACTTGATGAAGGCCTATCTAACCAGTTTGAGTTTGGAGTTGTGGAACATTGTGTGTGTAGGTTTTGATGATCCCGAAGATGAAGAGAACCTCACACCTCAAGATTGCTGCAACATAAAGAGGAATGCTCAAGCTTCGGTCATCCTCCTAAGCTCCTTGAGCGCCCAAGAGTACAATAGGGTGAATGGATTGGAGATTGCCAAGGAAGTTTGGGACACTCTCCACATAGCTCATGAGGGTGTTGACAAGGTGAAGAAATCCAAGATAAGCATTTTCATGGCCGAGCTCAATCGGTTCACAATCTTGGAAGGAGAAGAGCCACAAGACATGTTTGATAGGTTGATGGTCATAGTTGGAAAAATTAGAGGTTTGGGTGGAGATGAATTGGATGATCACTTTGTGGTGAAAGTGATGTTGGAGGCATTTGCTCCTAGAAACCCCACTCTAGTCACTCTGATTAGAGAGAAGAGATTTGAGGAGTTCTTCCCCAATGATGTTCTTGGGAGAATTCTCACACATGAGCTCATGGACATAGAAATTCAACATAGGAAGAAGATTGGAGAGTTAGAGACCAAGATGAACAACATGAAGGTCAAGGAAGTTACTCTCAAGTCAAGCAAGCCCTCTACTTCACACAAACCATCCAAGTCAAGATCAAGAAAAGTTGAAGTAGAGAGCTCTTCAAGTAAATCAAGTGAAGATGAAGATGAAAACTCTCCGGTTGAGATTGGTGATGTGGCATTGTTTATGCAAAGGTATAGGAGAGGTTTGAAGAAGCAAGGATACAAGTTCTCCAAGAGGAAGTATCCCAACAAGCAAAAGAGAACATGCTACAATTGTGGAAGCACGGAGCACTTCATTGCGGATTGCCCAAACGAGAAGAAAGATGGCAAAAATGACAAGAAGAAGGGAAACTACAAGAGTGGTCAAAGAACACACCACAAGAAGAAGAACTATGGAGGAGAAGCTCACATAGGCTATGAATGGAACTCCGATGATGAAAGCTCAAGTGATGAAGAGGACAAAAAGGTTGCAACCATTGCCATCAAGAAGCTCTCCTCTACATCAAAGCTATTCAACAACTTAAGTGATGATGAAGGAAGCCCATCCATTCATTGTCTCATGGCTAAGGGTGAGAAGGTAAAACCTAAATCCAAATCCCCTTCTCCTCCACCTAGTGAAGAGTCAGAAATAGACTCTAGTGATGAATCTAGTGGTGATGAAATAGAAGATCTTGTTAGTAAAATGGATAAGAAATCTAGAGACTTCATAGCCAAAATGATAGAGGAGGTAGAGAAAGCTCAAGATTCTCTTGTGCCGGAGAGAAATGAGGTTGAGGCTTTGCGCTTGGAAGTTGACCAAGCGGAGAGCATCAATGCTACTCTCAAGAAGGATCTAGATGCATCTCAAGCTCAATGTAATTCTCTCAAGACGAGGAATGAAGATCTTGAGGAGCAATATAGCCTTCTTTGGAGTAGCACCTCAAATTCTCTGAAAGCAAAGGGTGACTCTAGTGCCTCCACTAGCAAGGGCTGTGAAAAATGTTATAACCTCGATCTGAATACCTATGCTACTAACCTTGCTAACATGGAAGCTATGAAGAAGGAAATTGCTAGGCTCAACTCAATTATAGCTAGTGGGTGCATGAATGAGGAGAACAAGAAAGAAGAATTTCCCAAGGGAAGAAGAATGCTATACAAGAAGAAGCCTGCCTTGGGTTATGTTGAAGGTAGCAAAGTCAATGAAAGAAATGTCATCAAAGGCAAAGAGTGCCTCAAGTTTGAGAGCAAAGGTTTGTAGAATCCGGAGGTTCGAGGTCAAAACCCAAGTTCGAGTCACGGAAAGGCAACTTAGAGTCTGCAGATCACGAAGTTCGAGAGAAAATTCCGGAGGTTCCGAGGTCTGCAGACGAACAAATAAGAAAAGCAAGCTCATTCCCAACATGTTCCCAAAGCCTCTAACACTCGTATGCAGGTCAAGAACAATCCCATCCTGCCCAAAAGGAACATGTTTGCTTCCAAGACCAAGGCTCATGCATCCACCAACTCTCAACCTAGCTATGTATTGAGATGCAACAATCTTGGTAAAGTTGTTGCCACGTATGTTGGAAATGAGTCCAACATATATGTGAAAAGATCTCTATGGGTTCCTAAAGTTTTGGTTGCTAAAGTTGAGGCCCCCAAGTCAAATTGGGGACCTAAAAGAAGGAACTAATTGTGTTTTGTAGGCATACTCCTCCAGTGGATCATGTTGGGTGCTTGATAGCGGATGTACACATCATATGACCGGAGAAAGGAGTATGTTCTCCACTTATCTCCACCTAGAAGGACCAAGAGAGAGAATTGCTTATGGTGGGGATGCTAGTAGAGAAGTCATTGGAGTTGGTGATATTCCTATCTCTTCTAAATATTCAATTACTAATGTGCTTCATGTTGATCCGTTGGGTTACAATCTACTATCCGTTTCACAACTTAGTGAGATTGGATTTGATTGTCACTTTTCGGATAAGGGTGTGTCCATCATAAAGAGGGAGGATTCCTCTATTGTCCTTACGGGTCGCTTGAAGGGAAGGCTTTACCTAGTTGATCTCAACAAAAGTAAAGTCGCCCCTAAGACTTGTTTGGTGGCAAAATCTAGCATGGGTTGGTTATGGCATCGCCGACTAGCTCATGTTGGCATGAGGAACTTGGCCAAACTCTTGAAAGATGAACACATCCTTGGACTAACTAATGTTCATTTTGAGAAAGATAGGATATGTCAAGCATGCCAAGCCGAGAAACAAGTAGGTGCACCTCACCCACCAAATAGCATCCTCACTACTACAAGCCCATTGGAGCTCATTCATATGGATCTATTTGGACCGGTGGCCTACATAAGCATTGGTGGTAATAAATATGGCTTGGTTATTGTTGATGACTATTCTCGCTTCACGTGGGTGTTCTTTGTGTTTGAAAAGAGTGAAGTACAAGGGAAGGTGAAGACCTTCATAAGAAGAGCACAAAGGGAATTCGAGCTACCGTCAAGAAAGTGAGAAGTGATAATGGCTCTGAATTTTACAACACCAACGTTGAAGAGTTTCTTGATGAAGAGGGCATCAAGTATGAATTTTCAGCTCCTTATACCCCTCAACAAAATGGGGTGGTTGAGAGGAAGAATCGCACACTTATCGAGATGGTAAGAACCATGTTGGATGGGTACAAGACACAAGATATCTTTTGGGCCGAAGCCATCAACACGGCTTGCCATGCCATCAACCACCTCTATCTTCACAAGTTTCACAAGAAGACTTCCTATGAGCTTATCGTCGGTAAAAAAGCCCAAGGTGTCCTACTTTAGAGTATTTGGGTGCAAATATTTCATTCTAAACAAGAAGCCCCGAAGCTCTAAGTTTGCACCAAAGGTTGAAGAAGGTTTTCTTCTTGGCTATGGTCCTAATGAACATGCCTACCGTGTTTTCAATCTAACCTCCGGAAGGATTGATGTCACGGTAGATGTAACATTTGATGAATCTAATGGCTCAAGTGGAGCAAGTTGATCTAAATGTTGTAGGCAAAGAGAAGCCGGCTTGTGAAGCAATCAAGCAATTGGTCATTGGTGATGTTAGACCAGTTGAAGAACAAGAGGAAGATGATCAACAACTCCAAACTTCAACACCATTCGAAGGGCTAGTTGTTCCTGGTTCTGCAGATGTGCAGACTCCGAAAGTTCTGAGAAAATTTCCGGAGGTTCCGGGAAATACAGAAGAAACTCAACCTCCGGGAAATTCTCTAGAGGTTCCGGAGTCTGGGAACTCAGCACCACAAAACACTGTGAACCAGGCCACTGGTCAGCAAGGGAATGTTCATGAAGATATTCTAGAGCCCCAAGCTGATGACAATGATGAAGACCAACCTCTACATCAACCTCTTGGTCCATCACATCCTCGTGTGCATCAAGTGATACAACAGGATCACCCCGTTGATAATATTCTTGGGAGCATAAAAAGAGGGGTAACAACACGATCTCGTCTTAAAAATTTTTGTGCATTTTACTCGTTTGTTTCCTCTCTTGAACCTATCGAGGTAGAGCAAGCTCTTGAGGATTCGGATTGGGTGATGGCTATGCAAGAGGAGTTGAACAACTTTGAAAGAAATCAAGTGTGGGAGTTGGTAGAAAAACCCAAGACAAATATCATAGGCACCAAATGGGTTTTCCGAAACAAGCAAGATAAGTTTGGCATTGTGATTAGGAACAAAGCAAGGTTGGTTGCTCAAGGGTACACTCAAGTTGAAGGACTTGACTTTGGAGAAACATATGCACCGGTGGCAAGACTTGAAGCAATTCGATTTCTTCTCGCCTTTGCTGCCCATCATGACTTCAAGCTATATCAAATGGATGTCAAGAGTGTATTTCTCAATGGTCCACTCTCCGAAGAAGTCTATGTGGAGCAACCACCCGGTTTCGAAGATCCCAAGCGTCCTAATCATGTCTACAAACTCCATAAGGCACTCTATGGGCTTAAGCAAGCACCAAGAGCATGGTATGAATGCCTTAAGGATTTCTTGCTCAAGCAAGGCTTTGAGATAGGCAAAGCCGATGCTACCCTCTTCACTAGAAAAGTTGATGGTCATATCTTTGTTTGCCAAATATATGTCGATGACATAATATTTGGTAGTACTAATGAAACTTTTTGTGAAGAATTTAGTAGGGTTATGACAAAGAGATTTGAGATGTCCATGATGGGTGAGCTCAAGTACTTCCTTGGATTTCAAATCAAACAAGCAAAGGAAGGGACTTTTATATGTCAAACCAAGTACACAAGAGATATGCTTAAGAAGTTTGACATGGACAAGGCGAAGCCCATCAAGACTCCAATGCCTACCAATGGACACTTAGATCTTGATGAAGAAGGGAAATTTGTGGATCAAAAGGTATATCGCTCCATGATCGGCTCTCTTCTTTACTTATGTGCATCTAGGCCGGATATTATGCTTAGTGTGTGCATGTGTGCCAGATATCAAGCTAACCCGAAAGAGTGTCATCTTATGGCCGTAAAGAGAATCTTGAGATATCTAGTTCATACCCCTAACCTTGGCTTGTGGTATCCTAAGGGCTCCACTTTCGATCTACTTGGCTATTCGGATTCCGATTTATGCTGGTTGCAAAATAGATAGAAAGAGTACATCGGGGACTTACCAATTCCTTGGTAGGTCTCTAGTGTCTTGGAGTTCTAAAAAGCAAAACTCAGTAGCCCTTTCCACCGCCGAGGCCGAGTATGTTGCAGCCGACGCTTGTTGTGCTCAACTACTTTGGATGAAGCAAACCTTAAAAGATTACGGATGTCACTTTACCCATATCCCACTTTTGTGTGACAATGAAAGTGCCATAAAGCTTGCAAACAACCCTGTAAGCCACTCAAGAACAAAACATATAGACATCCGTCATCACTTCTTGAGAGACCACGAAACCAAAGGAGATATCGTTCTATCCCATGTGAGCACCAAAAAACAACTAGCCGATATTTTCACAAAGCCCCTCGATGAGACAAGGTTTTGTAGTTTAAGGAATGAGCTAAATATTCTTGATTCTCGTTGCGTGGCTTGATCTATAGCACATCCTTGTTTGATGTTTATCTTGCTGAAAATAAATTTGCAAAATCTTTCATAATGTGTTTTAAAATCTATTTTATATCCCAACTTGTCTCAAGTGGCTATAGCTATGTGTTGATTGATTGTTTACTAGCCTATTGAGACAACGAGTTCATGACCTAAAAGAAAAATTAGTGCCAAGTATCAAAACCCGAAGGACTGCAGTGCTCTCTATCTCTGGTTCCAGATCTCGGAAGTTCCGGAAAATTTTCCGGAGGTTCCGCCCTTTATCTCTTAGCAATACAGACGGTTGAGGAGTAAAAGAAGAAAAAAGAAAATCTCTGGAAAGGCCAGCCATGACTCCAGACATGTCTACCGTAATCAGATTTCCCCCGGCGGTCTCTCCCTGGCTTCACGTGCCTTCCCCCGCTGTCCTCATCTATCGGTTAAAAAAAATCGCACGGCTTCGCCTCCTCCGCGACCCGTCGCGGATGGTTCCTCGGCCGCACCACCCAGGCACCGCTCCGCCGACACTACAGGCCGCATCACCCTACACGTCGTTCAAGCCCTCCGCACCTGTCGCGCGCCTGTTTTGATGCATGGTCTGGACTAGTCGGCCCGTGCCGCCAGATCTCTCCCATCGGCTCCTCGACTGTGACAAGGTCGCGAGGCCATCCTCCACCGCGTCCGTGCAGCCCGTCAGGGTCTCCTGTGCTGGTGCCCTCCTCTCCTTCATCTCCCTCATGATGAAGAACGTGCCCTCTGCTCTTCTGCAGATCAGCGGTAAATGACCTAATCTATCCCGATCTGTTTGCTCTGTTAGTTCCAGACCTAAAATCTCTTGTAGATGTGTTTCTCGATGCTTCTTAGTGGCTATGGAGTAGTACATTTGTGACTAATTTCAGTTGAAGGTTGAATCGAAAAACCTAGCACTTTGTAAAAATCCCGGAGGTTCCGGAATTCCGGAGGTTCCGGATTCTGTAGCAACACTCACTTTGCTTTCGATTCAAAATTCAACTGAACTTTGTCACAGATTGTCTCTATTTCATCCTCTCACTACTGTATCTCATCTACACCATTTATCTTCTCTAGATGGCTGGTGGATTATCCAAGAACAAGGAGAAGAGGCCCTATGTGGATGCTGAGGGAGAAGCAGCCTACAATCTTACTTCACAAATGGTGTCTGATAGGTTCAGTGGTGCCAAGAAAGCAACACCCAAGCGAGGCCGAGGCACTGGAACTATAAGTGGCAGAGGATCAGGTAGTATGGCAGCAGGCAGAGGAAGTAGGCAAGTGCCTGAAATCGCTGACAATGGGGGTACAGCAGGTAAAACAATTCCAATCTCAATTGGTTCTCCTCCCAGGCTTGGTGAAGTTGTTGATTCCTATCTAGTGCCATATACAAGAAGAAACCCTACCAAATGAACTCCTGAAGTTTATAACCCATTAGTACAAGTTGAGGACTACAACTATGACAAGCTAGGCATCCAAGTGAAAAAGGCAAGGCAGATAAACCCTTATGCTTCACCTAGGAATGCTGATATTGATGCTAGATTTTGGTCTACATTTCACTATAGTTTCTACAGCTCTTGTGTTCTCAACAAAAAGAAGATCATTCAGATGAAATGGGTGGACTGGGATCATATAGAAAAGAAATACAAAAATGAGTCTGAGGAGTTATTTGAGTTAGTTGAAAAACATGGCATCAAGGAACTAATGGGGTTCAAATATGATTGGAATGAAGAAGTCATTGGACAGTTTCATGCTACCTTGTACTATAATGATGATGATGATGATTCATTGCACTGGATGACAGAGGGTGTGCATTACAAGGTGAATTTTGAGACATTTGCTAGACTGCTAGGTTTTGGACATGAGGACAGAGATGCTGAATTAATTCATGATGAGAGGCACATGAAAGCTAGTCAGATTGCTGAAGCTTATGAATTTCCAGAGCTAGCTGATGGGACTACTGTTGGGTTGAAGCCTCTCTACTATACCATCAACAACCTGTTCAGAGAGACAATCAACCCTAAGGGAGGCAGTGACTCCACTTCCTTGAGGAAGTATGCTACCAATCTCCTCTCTAGGATGCTCCCCAACTCTAAACCATTTTCAGTCAGTAGGTTCATTTGGTTTGATATTCTCAGGGCTGCTGAAGATGGGAGAACTAATATGCCATATGCCCCTTACATTATGTATGTCATAGAGATGGTCAGCAGATTTGTTTTCAAGAAAGATGGAAAGCATCAACCATATCAGCTGAGAGCTTGGAGACACATTAGGAAAGATGAAGTGCTTAGGCCATTCCTTGAGCCTGAATCTCTTGTTCATGAATCTGGTCCTAGCAGTCCCAAGACCAAGAAAGATAAAAAGGACAAGAAACAGAGGCAGATGGTCAGGGATCTCTTTCGTGTGTGCAGGTATACAGCCACTCAAGTTTTTGAGTGCAGGAAGGATATCAACAGGTTGCTGCAGCACCAACGCCTAAACACTCAACAGATTCCACCACCTCTCTCCTTTCCACACTTTCTAGACTCCACATCCAGTGAGGAAGAAGTGCCAAGTTCTGATGAGGAGGAGCCACTCAGTGCCAAGCTACGCGGGTTTAAAGGCCGCAAGACTATTGGCAAGAGGTGCATCCGAACACCACCCTCGGCTAAGCCTCATGGCAAGGCCGCTGCTTCAGAAGATGATGATGAGGATGAGACCGAGGAGGAAGAATCATGGAGCAATGAGTGAAAAGGTGGACATGACTACATCTATTTTCTCTCTTTTCTTCCTTACTTTTTGTTAACATGTTGACAAAGGGGGAGAAGGAAAGATTGAGATGATCTCTTTGCTGTTGCTGCCTTATCTTTTGTGAGTTGTGAGAGTGCTGCTGCTGTTGAACACTCCTTTTAAATTTGAACCCAGTCTGTAATGCTTGTGTTGGCAAGATTTGGATGTGGTCATGAACAACTTTTATGGGATGTCAAAACTTAAACCTTTGTGATGTGATGTAATAGGACTAAATGTGTTGGTTATGCTTATCTTTATCTAGTTTCTATTATTTGTGTTTCTATGCTTGCCTATGATTGACTGTTGGAGCTGTTATGCTGCCAGAATCCGGAAGTTCTGGAAAATTCTCCGGAGGTTCCGGGAAATGAAATTTTCATTTCCCAGAGGTTCCGAGAAATTTTCTGGAGGTTCTGGATTCTGAACACTGACAGCTCTCTGATTGTTTCTATCTGTCATATGCATCACGTTTTCATGCTACACTTATGTTTGTGCACCCCACGATGGAATGAATACAAAGCATCTTGCTACACTTACTCATAATATATGCAAACATGTCATGAAGAGACATTTCCACTCTATTCAAAATGAAAATTGCATATATTAAGGGGGAGCCTTGTATTCACTTCATCAAAAGCTCAATCTTTTCAATTAAATGTAAGCTTTAATTGGGTTGTCAACATTTACCAAAAAGGGGGAGATTGTAAGTGCAATCAAGCCCCTAAGTGGGTTTTAGTGATGTTGACCACACAATTAAAGGACTAATGAGCTTTTAAGTATCTATGACAGGTGATCATTCCATCATGAGTACAAAAGAGAAAAGAGAGACCCCTCATTTCAAAGGAAAGGCTTTCTATGGCTCAAGACAAGGTTTAATTCATTTTCTATTTTGAAATTGAGTATAGGATAAGCCGTACTATCAAGAGGGATACTAATAGTGGTATGGATAAAACCAAGTGCATGAAAAACACCAAACTCAAATATCTACCCAGCCACAAAAAGTTGTTTCAGCTTGCTGTCTTGCATCACTCTTTCCTGTTCCCGGAAGTTCCGAGTTTTTCCTCGGAGGTTCCGAACTTTGAAATTCCAGCAAGCTAAGCTTCTAGTTCCCAGAGGTTCCGACTTAAAATCCGGATGTTCCGGGTTTTCAAAAATGACCGTTGCAGTTTCAGATCTAGGGTATTTATACTCTCCCTTGCCCCAACGGCCATTTCCTCTTCTCCCTCGGTTCAAACACACATCTGAGCTCTTTCCTCACCCAAGCATTGACTCTCACCAACTTGAATCCAAATCCAACCCTTGCATTCAAGTCTTGAGTGATTCCTTGTGAGAAAAGAGCAAAGTAGTCCCTCCTCTAGTGTTCTTGTGCACTTGGTGAATCTCTAGCCTCTTGGTGGATCTTTTACTCTTGGAGCTTTGCTCCTAGACGGCTAGAGGTGCTAGGAAGCTCTCCAACCTTCGTGTGGAAGCTCCAAGAAGTTTGTATTGCCCCTTTGTGCTTAGTGGAAACCTCCACCTATTACCTTGGTGATAGGTGTGAGAGAGGAGTGGATCTAGAGAGATCCCAAAGCCTTTGCGGCTTACCTCAACAACGTGGATGTAGGCCAGCCTTAGTGGCGAGCTGAACCACGGGATAAATCGGTGTCTTGTGTGCACATTCATATATATCTTGCTTGCTTGTCCCTAGTTGCTTATCTCTAAATCTATTAGGGTTTGCTTGTGAACTTGTTGCTCCTTGTGTTCTAACTTTGCTTGCAGGTGTAAAACTTAGGTTAGAGGCTTAGTAGACCTTCTCCTAGCTCAGATCTGTTTTTCCTTTACATTATCCATGATAGTAATTCTGTTCTTTGTTTGTAGTTTCTACATTTTCCGGAAGTTCCGGGAATTTTCCCAAAAGTTCCGGGTTCTAACAGTGAACATGCAAGAAAAGTTTAAATTTGTTTTGCAGGCCTATTCACCCCCCCCCCCCTCTAGGCCACTTGCATTGCCATGAGCCTCTAAGCGTCGTCGCGTTGGCCCGGCAGCAGAGCTCCCACGCGACGCGCCGCTGCCAAGGGCGCCGCGGCCGATGACGACACCATCGTTGCCACCGGGCGCTGCATCCGCCTCGACCCGTCTTGGCCGCCGCCGGCTAGGTCCAAGGTCGACACCTCCACCGGCGCCGCGCACGGCGGTGGCGTCATCCGCGCAGCGCGCAGGCGCGATCCACGGGACGAGGGCGGCGTCCGGCCACGGGCAGTCGAGGACGAGAGGTGGCGACCTAACCCCAGCGAGCGGTCGGCGGCGAGCGCTGTGCAGGGGCAGTTCAGAGGTTGAAGATGAGCCTAACACTAGGTCTCACACGTCGGCAGGGGCAGACGAGGTCATTTCCCCACCCGTGCGCCATCGATCCACCGTGGAACGCTCCCGTGGCGTGCCAACTCAGCAAAAGTGGTAAAAATGTATCTCAAATGCGACATCGCTGGTCTAGAAATGTTTACCACTGTTAAAGTGATAATCGAAGAGTGGCTGCTCGTTATAATGGTAAAAAGTTAATTCTCCCGAAACTTGAAGCAGAGAGGGGGAGAGAGAGAGAGAATTGCTGCCACTCTTCTTCGGTGTGTGTGTGGGGGGGGAGACAGAACAGAAGGGGGAAGAGTGGCGGCAGCAGTGAAGACCTGAGATGGGAGATAGATAGATTTAGGGTTAAAAATTTAGATGGGCTTTGATATTGGGCCAAAACATTATTATTCTGCGAAATAAATTGATAACATTTATTTCGTGAAATTAGGGCAAAAGAATTATAATAATATTTAGGAACGAACTAAATAGCAAACTATTAATTCAAGAAGTCGGAAAATATCATAACAATTCAAATTGAGCTCTCGGAAATTTAATCAAACGAATTATAGTCTATTCTTTGAAATTGAATTAATTGCAAATGATTAATTCGGATAATCCTCATAATCCATTTACGAAATTCCAAAGCATTATGGAAAGATTAGGCTGGAAAAGTTAGCAGGTCCACTGTGTTAGAAGAATAGCAAGTAAAAGAGCTTAAAGTTGTTTAGGCAGGTCCAGAAGTTAGATAGGGCAATTAGTTTAATTAGCTTTTGATTTATATTTGAAATTAGATTTCAAATATAAACCGCACTCAAAGAATCAAGGAAATTCCAATTAAAAACCAAATGAGGCTATCATGGAGATTGTCCTTAGCACACAAGGTAATTTAATTAATTTACTTACGAAGAATTTGGAAAGAGCACAACAAGACAGTCTTATGACTTTGAGGAAACACATCATGTACCAAAATTTTTTGAAATCCATATTTTTGCAAACATTAACATTCAAGAAAATCTAGAATTTTAGAGATTCCTCCCTCAAAGGAAACTCGTCCTCGAGATTAAAGGTGCACGGGCAGTGGCGGATCCAGCACCGGGGCGGGCGGGGCTCGAGCACCCCCGCCAGCCCCCCTACAGATTTTGAGCAAAAGAATGATGGAAGGGGAGCCGGAGCTGGAAGGAGCACAGGAGAGCCCCCGGCCCCTGGGGCTCGATCCTGGCTTCGCCACTGTGCACCGGGTACATTGGGGTACCAACTTCTTCAAGTTGTGTGCACACCTTGATATCCAGTAATCGATAAATGTGATAGGTTCTGATCGCTGATCTCTTGGTCCATACATTTGGGTACAACTTCTTGTTAATATCTTATTTCATCGTGATGATCCAACACTACTCAAATAGTATTAACCATATACATGCTTCCTTTAAAGTACTAGCTCGTTAGGTAGTGGGTGGTTTCAACTTCGGCACTCTCTACTTCCATGTTCAAAACCTTGATCTTGTAAGTTGCAGCGTTGTCCTTTCCGTCTTCGGTTGAGTAGGCTTGTTACTTCGATACTTTTAAATTATACTTGGCTTATAGATATTACTTATCCTCCATTTGTGGGTTACTCCAAGGTTTCTTAGGCCGATAATTCTCAAAGCATTGCATAGTGGTGATCTTTCCTAAATAGGATGACACTTGGGTTACTTATACTAGGAGTCGAGTACAAGCATGAAAATATTTGCTAATATATAATGCTAGTGCTTCAAGATGTTCTCATACCATCCAAGTTATCTTCTATCTCATTCTGACTAGTTCACGTAAGAAGTTGCATTGTCGCAGGTAGGATAGAAAATTTTCAAAGAAAGAGTGGTAGAATCAAAATAGTTCAAGGTGGTATATATGAAATAGGACACTTAGAATGTTCGTGAGCTAACGACCAACCTAGGGTTGCGTAAGACATTTAACATTTCAGTATTTGAGATTCGTCCGGTGAAGTCGGTGTTCGGAGATTTTCTAAGTCGGCATTACGAAACTGGTTTAAAAAAATCCACTCGTCAATAAAGTCGGGGTTCGAGAATTTTCTAACCTAGGATTAAGTTCTCTTCTCTTAATGAAAATCGTGGGGCGGTCTTAACTCCACTGACTTAGTTTTTCTTAGTATTTGAGATTCCTGCAAACATTCACATATGTTATCCTAACCCTCACCATTCATTCTGTTGTCACACCACAAGCCCTCTCCCTCCTGTTGCCTCCTTCCTCTGCCTGCGTCACCGCCCCTGTGACCAGCCGGCACACCGCAACCTCGCTGCATCACCGGAGCTGAAGAATAAGGTGTGGTCGGCGGCGAAAACATCAAAAACAACTAAAAATTACCCGCACATGTACGGGAATGGCATTAGTGCATTACAGGCTTTGTTTGGTTCGGTAAATTCTCACATTGAACAGCATATATAAAAAGAGCAGTATGTTCCGATATGATAGGTGATCAATAGCAACTTGCACGAGGCTTTACCGCGGGTATGTTAGTATGTATCCCTTGACATCTCTATTAATTATGGAATGGAAGAGCGAAGCCATACGAGGCGCCGCTACCTCATCCGTGCATCCGCTGCTAGCTCATCGCATCAGGCTACACTGGTACTACCTTTGCTTCAAGACTTGCTTCGAGATATTTGGCAAAGTAAATCTGATCAGATGGAAATAGTTAGCCTTCCTTTTATTCATTGCTGTTATGAAATGAACATACACCGGTTTACATGTGTTGTCCCTAGTCCCTACAACACCTATAGTATGAAGTATAGACACAAGAGAAATAAAAACAAGGAAATTACTACAAGTGTATGGAAGGGGTATTTTGTCAGAATGTTTTGTATCTACTCCAAATTTGGATAAATCCCATAACTTTCTGATAAGATTACCGCCATCCAGACAGTTGGGAGTTCATAGTGAATCAAGAAATGGTGTAGGTGATGACAAGAACCGTGACAACTGAAACCATTGGGGGTATGCTTCGTAGTATATCATGCTCTCTGCCCAGGCCTTGAGTGGGCTGACTGGCAGTGGCAAGGTCACTCCTTGCCATCGGCAGCGCGGAGGGAACCGAGCTGAACAGGGGCCTGTGTCGACACGACCTTGGATGTACCATAGACCGACAGATCCATGCCCTCAGCCTTCTCCTTCTCAAGCTGCTCCTTGATCCAGAAGTATGTGATCCTTAGTCCATCCTGCAGGCAGAGTTGAATTCAGTGTGGTGAGCGATAATATTATGTAGGTGTAGATTCAGGACCTGAAGCAATGGTTGCATGTGTGAAATATGGTAGAGTACCTTCAACTTCATGGTCGGAGCCCAGCCAAGCTTCTCCTTGATGAGTGTGTTATCTGAGTTGCGCCCACGCACACCCTCTGGTCCAGGAATGTGGTGGATGGGAAGCTGCTTGTTCTCAAAGCTGAGGACTATCTCAGCCATCTTGTTCATGCTGACCATTTCATCACTTCCAATGTTTACAGGCTCACGGAAATCAGACTTTGTTAACCTGATGCATTGACAAAATAATAGCTTATTTCACCATATAAGGATAACTGTAGGCACAATTATCTCCCTTAGAACCAATAGCTATTCCACATCCTAGGCGATAAGGCGTACACAGCTCATCTTAGGTCGTCTTGTTGCCATAAAACAGTGCTAATTACTATTATATAAGTTGTGCTGTTTTTCAACTCTGGTCTCTAATGTACAAGCAGAGACAAAGGTGATGACAGCAACATATTTTATGAGCTTTGGAACATCCTTGCCACATATGTATATGGCTTCAAGAATAATTATTCAAAGCTCAAAACTAAATGGTTCCATTCACCTTTTTCAATTTATTATATAGGTCATGCTGTTTTTCAACTCGATCACTAATGTTTCAAGCAAAGACAAAGGTGATGAAAGCAGAGACTTCCTAAGATTTTGAAGATCCTTGACGCAAATGTATATCAGTATATGGCTTCAAGGATACTAATTCAGAGCTACAGAGCAAAGCGCAAAATTTCACTTAGTTTTTATTTCCTACAAAATGTTGTGCTGTTTTTCAACTCCAATCTCTGATATTGAAGCAGAAACGAAGGTGATGACGGCACTGACTTTGTGAGCTTTGGAAGATCCTTGCTGCAGATGAACACGGCTACAAGGATATTTATTCAAAGCTCAGAAATAAAAAAGATAAAGTTCACATTTTTTTTCATTATCTTGTGACTATTAATAGAAAACACCTGGAAGAACAGTATTTTTGGTAGAATGCAAGTTAGGTTGCAGTTGAGGTTCCACCCATGCAAGTATTGCCATAGCATCCAAGCTAAATAGTGGACATTACCACAAGAAATTACAGGGCATAAGCATATTATTTGTCTATTTGAGAGTATCTCTGTTTTAGAAGTGAAGAACTATGCTATCCTACGCATCTTCTAGAACTTGCAACACAATTTCTGAAGAGCTGAGTAGGGCCTACAAAAAATTTCCAAGAATGATCTACATAAAGAGCCGAGGCCCATATAAAATGTGTTGATCAAAGCATATCTTCTGTTCACAACATCTATGTTTCAACATAAATTTCAATGGCCTATAGAAAACTGCATGTCTAAAAGAGACAACTAACCTTACTAAATTATCCATACTTGCAAGACCAGATTGATTGTGAAATATGATTGATCTTAATCTAAGATATCTGAAAGAAAAGGTAAAGTATTGAACTAGCCAAAGATAGATGAATGTTTACTTACCTAAGGACACCCTCAACACATTCATCAATAAATGTGAAGGATCTGGTTTGCAGACCATCGCCCCACATCTCAAAGCGCCCCGTGGAGGTTAAAGCCTTTCTGCAGAAAGCAGCAGGTGCCTTCTCCCTTCCACCTATAGATAGCCAAATAATAAAGTTCAACAATATTTAGAAAAAAAAAGAACAAAATATCACTGGTTACTAGATATAGAATCTTACCTTTCCATGTTCCAAAGGGACCATATATGTTGTGGAAGCGACCGATCCGGCACTCAATGCCAAAATCCTTTGTGTAGTGCTTGCACAGTTCCTCGGTAGCAAGTTTCTCCAAGCCATAGGCATCTTGAGGCTAAAAAGTATGCTTCATTAGTCAGCATTTTTTACCATAGTAGCTTTAGTAACTGATAATTAGCACAGAAGCATGAATCAATCTGAATGCTTAAAAACCTCTGCAGGCCAGGCATCTGACTCCTTCAAGCTAACTACAGTCTCCAACTGCTTAAATTCAGGGTAGATACAGGCGCTTGATGCATAAAAGAACCTGCAAGGGGAAATATACAGAAATTACAAAACTTTGTTTTAATACAAAAGCACTAAATGAAATTCCGTGCCATTTTTCAACAACACTCTTGTTTTAATTATGCAAAAGTTTGATGCTTGTCCTGTATGGTTACAAGGGAGAACAAATATGAGATCCTGTTTGGAAGTTCTTAGTACTAGATAGGTGGAGAAAAAAAGGTCAACTATAGCACCTAAAATAGGGCACACATATGCACTAGCAGCATCAGCTTAATGCCCATCGTAAAGGCCAGCCAATGCATGTCAATCTAGCTAAAAAGGGTATGCAGCATATGCCCTGCATAATAACTGTACTATAGTACTTTCCTGTAGTGTTGTTTAGTGTCATCGACTGAACCTAGCTGAAACTAATAAGACTTGCCCTATGTGGGCTTGTGGGCCGATTTGAACCCTTTGTATTGTATCCGCATAAACGATTCTGCTTTGAGGTGCCAGTGCAGATGCACGCATAGCAACTGCAATAATTTCCACAATATGGTAGTTCATGCAGAGCATTGTTCCTCGAATCTAGGAATCTTGCAAGTATGTTGCAGTTTTGTTTGCACTTAATGTTTTTTCATTTAACTAATTTAGTGTCTGCATACCTTAACAATTAAAATCCAGCTTCACAAGGGATCCAGCTTCACAAGGGATACAAACATGATAAACAAAAAGCCACCAGCAGGCAGAAAGTTACCTCTTGACACCATTGATTCTAGCAGCCTCAAGCATGTTAAAGCTGATCATGGTGTTGTTATACATGATGACAGAGTGGTTGGACTGGATGAACCCCATCCCTCCCATATCAGCAGCAAGGTTAAACACATGGTCAACCCCTGTGGTCACCTTGAGGCAGTTGTCCATGACCCTCAGGTCGACGAGGTGGAACTCATGGCAGAACATCTCCTCGGTCATGTGCTCGTTCTTCTTCCAGTCCGAGGCGATGATGTAGTGGCCCTCGCTCTTGAGGCGCCTAGCGATGTGGGAGGCGATGAACCCGCCAGCGCCCGTGATGGAGATCCGCAGCTTCTCAAACGGCCAGTATGGCTCCTTCTCCAGCTCCGTAAGTGTACTCCTTGTTGAGCCATCCTGCAGAGGTCAAAGGTCAAGATTTAGGATGAAAACTACTCAGACAGAATCAATTATGATCTCCTACAGCTCATGGTCCATCAGCTCGACCCCAAATCTTTCTAGGAAAACAAACTTCCAATGTTCTTCTCAGAACACAGGGGCCAAACACCCGGTTCCGTTCCCGCTAAAACAAAACAAAAGTATGAAAATGACCCACAGAATCACAATCCATGCTCTTTACAGCTGTTATATCAACTAACATAGTCGACTCTATTCTTAGGATTAACCAACTAAAAACTAGTAGTGTTGCACCTGCACAAATTCACACTAGCAACTAAAAACACCCCCTGATACGTCCTATGGGTCAACGCATATCAATCTTGCGCAATGGACATGAACAAAAAGATTCGGATCTGATTGGTCTCGCGAAGGATGTAATCCATACAACCAGGCAAGCAAAGCCGGGGTTCCTCCCGAAACCAAGAACTTGCGGACGGCGCCGCCGCGCCGGCCTCCCAGAACACAGGAATCCGACCCGCGGCACTCGGCGCCGACGAGGTCCCCCGTCGACGGCTTCGACGGAGGCGAGGCAACCAATGCCAACGCACGAGCGCGCCACCCTGAGCCAATCCTAGAACCCGTGCAGGGAAATTTCCCTAAAAAAAGAATGGAAAAGATGCCATCTTTACCTGGCAAACGAGGGTGGTGGTAGCGGCGGCGCAGCGAGATTCCGGAGCGGGAGGAGAAGGAGATAGGAGCAGCTTCGCCGGATCTCCCTCCCACCTCCGGCCGCTCTTAAATACCGACGGCGAGACGACTTCGTCCTCGGGGAGAAGTGGAGGGAGCGTGGGGTGGCTTGACTCTCAACCGGAGGAGGGGGCTTATCTCTACTTTTACACAACGATCCCTATAAGTTTTACTATTTCTGTGCACGCGCTCTAGGCTTGAAATTCGAACGCGTTCACAGGGATTCAGCTAGGATCCCAAGTTTATGAGGGCTAAACTGCACTAATCATGTGATCTTGTGACCACCGAGCATCATCTGTGTACACCACCGAGAGCATGTGATTTTGCTCCTGTACCATTGCTAAGTCCGCAATTGCGTGTGCCAATTTCAGCAAACGCGCAGGAAATTTCAAAGCACGAACTGGTTCTACACATGCCAGTTCCCCGATCTACAGTCCAAGAATTCCGTGCGACCGTGCCGGAGTGCCAACTTTTGTCCTGATTCAACAATGGTTGTACGTTTGCACGGCAACGCATACATAGGTTATTTACCCAAAAAATTCACAAGTGCAGGTCCGGACTGATCGAGCACCATTGGTGCTGCTAGTTCTGTTTCAAAATGTAAGTTTATTTTATCTGATTCCAAGAAGACTGTAACAGGTTACGGAAGTCTGGCCGTCCCCTAGGACGGCAACGGCGAGGCTCTTTCGTCCTGATCTGGTCATGGGCGCAGTCCCGGGCGGGACGCGGCACGGACGGCCGGTCGGCGGCGACGGGTTCCGGCGTGAGGCGGCGATCGCTGGATGGGCGCTCGGCCGGATTGGACGGCAAATCCTCCTCCCCACCTTCTTCGTGGTCGATTGAGCTGTCGTCGCGGGCCCCCACAGATCTGTGGCGACACCACCTCGACTCCTTGACTCGCTTTGCCAAATCCCTAGGGGATGGCATTCTCATGTGGCTGCCGGTGGTGGTGGCCCACGGAGTTGAGGGTGTGGCGGTGGCGATCCGCGGCTTTGGGGTGGTGGCGGTCGCGGCCATGGCGGCAATGGCGGTGTCGGCTACTGGGAGGCGTGCCTCGGCCATGGATCTAAGCATCCCGTGCGCAGGGACCCATCCTCGTGACCGCCGTTGGGCATCACCGGCCTGCTTCTCCAATCTCGTGCCTTCGTCGCCGACTGAGTGCGCCGGTAGAGTGGACAAGATGGGGGGTAGCGGCGGGGATCCTGCCCTTTGTGCTGCTCCCGTCCCATGGCGGAGGTGTCGGCGATCGGCGAAGGCTTCTTTTGCGCGTCTTCTACTGATGAAGGAGGTGAAGTCATCTGGTTCTGGGCGTCATAGCTTGTGTCCCTCGGTGTTGTCAGTTCTTATGCAGGGCAACATGACAGGTTTGGTCACAAGATCACTGCAGATTTCTTGTTTGGGGTGTTAATGTGGTCATGCAGGAGCTTCGAGCGAAAGCTTTACACATTGTTGGTGTCAACAACGACGGCGTCGGTTGGGTGTCGTTTTCCTCCTTTGAGGTGTTTGTTGTGAGGCTCTCTGTAGGGGTTTAGGTCTTCTAGGTGAAAACTATAATCCGGCTAGCCGGATGGGCAGCGACGATGGCTTTAACGTCGTGTCCTTCTTGGAGTCGTCGTCTTGGAAGCCTTTTAATCCGATCGTCAACACCTACAATGGAGTTTGTTGTGCGAGCATTTGAAGACAAGTTTTTCAAGCCTGGTATCTAGTTTCTAAGTAGACGATAGATGTGGCTTGGCGAAGCATGAAGACATTGCAAGAAGAAATTGGTGATGGTGAAGAAGAATGAAGCTTAGTCTTTGGATTATTTAGCTATCCTAGTGTTTTCTTTGTTGTGTTGGCTGCTCATTGTTGGGGATTTGTCAGTGTTTTAGACACCGAGCCTACGACGGGGTACCCGAAGTAGTAGATTGTGCGTGAGGCTCACGAGATCGAACACGATGGTGAGACACGGGCACACAATTAGATGGGTTCGGCCGCAATGTGCGTAATACCCTACGTCTTGTATGCTGCGTGGCTCTGTATTGATTACGTATGTTTTGAGAGGGGTCCCTGCCTCACCTTATATACCACGGGAGGCAGAGTTACAAGTCGGATTGGTACAAGGGTACTGGAGTAGCCTATAGGTGGTATGGAAAGCTATCCTAGTCTTAGTACAAGTCCTTGTCCAGTCTTGTCTTTGCCTTGTGGTCCACGGTACTGCAGTGGGCCCACTAGTCGAGTAGTCCAGTGTCTGTGAACTCATCTCTGCATGGCCCACAACGTGTTGGTGGGCCCAGAGATGCCCGGTCGACAAGCCCCCGAGTACTTTGTAGTCGAGTGCGATGCTCCAAGTAGTCTTGAAGGTCTCCACGAGTAGTTCCCAAGCGTCCCCGAGTTCTACAAGCTTCAATTTTCAATAGTACTTGAATCATCACGAGGCTAGAAGGTACTCCAGCTAACTCCACGAGTAGTCTTGAAGTCTTCACGAGTTGTTCCCAAGCGTCCCCGAGTACTTCCCTTGAAGGTCTTCAATAATACCCGCTTCGTTCTTAAAATCTTTGCATCAAAGATCCATATGGAAATGCGATTACTAAAATCACATTCCATATGGAATGTAGCCCCCGAGCCTTAGGTCGAATCCAGGATTCAAGCTGAGGGTCAATCTTGAACTCTTTGATCTTGCTCCAAAAAATCCGCAGAAAATCCGAAGAAATAATATAGGAATGTGATTTGCAAAAATCGCATCCTATATGGATGTAGCCCCCGAGCCTTAGTTCGAATTGACAATTCAAGCTGAGGGTCAATCAGTAGTCTTCGTCAAATAATCTCGTAAAATCCTGAGAAAAACTGAAGGACACGTGGCACGGAGCCCCCGAGCCTTGAGTCGAGTACTTTCTCGAATTGAAGGATCCAATCTGACTGTAGAATAGTGGCCTGAATTCAGTGAACTGTAGCTGAGTGAAATCCAATTCCATCGAGTAGTCGAGCCCCCGAGATAGAGCCAAGCAGGTCTTGGATTATAGTCCTCTGACTTAGCCAAAATTTTGCCTGTGTGAAACCAATCTGTTGAATATGAAGGGTCACCAGGTCGAACCGTTAGGGTTTTGATTTTATAAATACCCGAAGGGGTATCCCTTAGGGTTTCACTGCTTCCATTCGCCCTTAGATCTAGAAATCCTTAGCATCCATAGCCGCCGCAGAGTTCGAGCGTCCATACTGCCAAGAGTTTGCACCTCCACCCCCTCGCAGCCCCCGAGTCGATGCGAAAGAAGACTCGTGATCGAAGGATAAGCCCGCCATCCAAGGGTCAAGAGAGGAAGTCCCCGCGCAAAAAATCGATTGCTGGAGCCAAAATACAAGACGGTGGTAATCACGAAGCCCCCGAGCCAGGCCGTCTCTTGGAAGAAGTCCAAGATGAGGGAAGAAGATATCCAGGCTCTTGAAGCTGGTGGGTTGCTACGTGAAAAAGCGATTGCCGGTTGGAGCTCCGCTGCCGGGGATGCAAGTCGATGGAGAAGAGCCCGGATGAGATCCCGATGTTCGGCCACTTCGTCGAGCGTGGGTTGACGCTGCCGTCATCAGATTTCTTCCGTGGCTTCCTCGACTTCTTCAAGCTGGAGCACGTCCACCTCAACCCCAATAGCATCTTCCAGATTGCAGTGTATGTGCACTTCTGCGAAGCCTTCCTTGGAATCCGCCCTCATTGGGCCTTGTTTAGGAAGATTTTCCGTTTGAAGCCGCAGCCCAATGCCAACTTCCGAGTTGTAGTCGGTGGAGCTGGTGTGTAGATGCGCCAGAAGGTGCAGGAGTTGTACTTCAAGTACGACTTGATTGACTCCAATCAAGACTGGAAGAACAAGTGGTTCTACATAGACCGCCAAAGCCCGGATGTTCGCTAGTATCGGCGAGGCTCGGAAGGATGAACCAACGATGCGGAGTGCATCCGGATCCTGAACTGGCGAAGATTGCACGGAAGAAGGCGCAGGCTTGGCGGTGAGCGGTAGCCTTGACTTCATGAAGCGATGGGTACAACCCTTGATGCAGCGGGAGCATCTCGGGTTTGAGTACACTGGAGCTGATGATGGCTCAAGGCTATCTTCAGAAGAGATCAGCGATGATCTTGTGATGGAGCGGTGCAGAAAGATCTTCAAGAATCTTCATGGAATTCCTGCGATCGTCCGAGAATGCAGTCTTGACAACCCTCGCGTCTGGTGAGTCTCCAAGTACTAGCCCCCGAGTACTTATTGATAGTAGTCGAGTAACTAACATTTGCCTTGTTTTCACACGAGGATGTCTTGAAGTTTGTGTCCGACCTTCCTCCTCGTCCTGAGGATCCACTGCAAGTGCCGGAGGAAGAAGCAACAGGAGCGGAAGCTCAAGCCCCCGAGAGTAGTTGTTCTGCTCAAGGGAAAGAAGAAGAAATCTTGGTGGAGGACGCCTCCTCAAGTGATGATGACGGCCTAACACTTCAACAGCGCTTTGAAGTGAAGGGCCGCTATGGGTACTCTGGGGCGCCCATCCCCAGTGGCCTCGCCACAGGATCATTGAAAAGACCAGCATCATCTCTCGCAGATGATGTGACTCTGCCGCCGCGGAAGAAGAGGACCACGGTGAGGAAGCGGGCCGTAAAAAAATGACAGGCCTCCCCGCCATTACAGTAAGTGTTGGAAAACCAATAAGTAGTCGATTTCGTATTGAGTACTTGTTCTCTACTGTAATGCCTTGACTTTTGACTTGCGGGTTATTGAGAGTGCCAATGTACCCTCAAATAGCCTCGAACCCGAGGTGGTTCCCACCGTGGAGACGGGCGCATGAGCAACAAGAAGTCATGGTACTGTGAAGTGTGCCACGGTGGAGAGTGTTAGGTGCGGTGCCGCCTTTCTTCGACATGCTAGGGCCGAAGGTCTCGGTGCCTCGAGCTGCTCTGTAAGTACCCGAGTACTCGAGTACTTATTACTATTATGTACTCTACTTTTGCTGACCAACTTGTTGATGGAAAATCCACCGATGTGAAGTGGGCGCCTGGAAGTGAGGCCGGAGGAGACCAAACTCCTCAAGAGCAACAAGAAGCTAAAGCTGCCCAAGCATTGCGCACCCTCTGGAGCGATGTGGCCAAGGCAGCGGTGGAGGCAACTTCCAGGCCCAGGGCTCAACAACTTGAAGATATTGAAGCTGTGGTAAATAAGGCCTTGGAGGTTGATCCTGAAGCCGTGCTGCGCCACGAAGAAGGCCCAACTGCTGAAGCCTCCGTGCATCATGTTGATGCACAATGGTGCGGAGGACAACCCGAGAACATAGTGCCGCATGAGCCACTCATTGAAGATACTCTGCAGGCAAGTACTCACCCATGGCGAAGACTTGATGTCATATGACGACTCATGCCTGGACGAGGACAACTTGCACGCGCATGCTGAGATGTTCCGCGATGTAGAAAAGCTGCTTGCGGTAAGTTGTGTAGTCTCTTGTAGAGTACTTGTAGTCACAGATATCTTGTCTCTGACTCATAAGTTGTTTTCGCCCTTGCAGGAAGTAGTCAAGCAGTCGAAACGCAAGACTCGCCTGCTTGAGCAACACGCGGCTGACATTGAAGAAGTCACGCAGCTCAGAGAAGAACTTAAGCAGCAGAAAGCTTTGTCTTTGAAGCTGCAAGAGAAGCTTGATGCCAATGTAGCCGAGTACCACAACGAGATCCAGAAGCTGACGGCGAAGAAGGATGATGTTGTTGGTAAAAACAAGTCTCTGCGCGTGAAGAATAAAGGTGATTTCCCTTTCTGAAATCATCGTTGAGTACTTTTGTTCTTGCACACTGCATCTGATAAGTAGCCTTGATCCTTGCGTGAGCGACAAGAGTTTGACAAGTTCAAGAACAAGGCGCTGGACTGGCAGCTAGCCTTTAACCGCGAAGAATCAGCTCACATGGATCTCAAGGAGGACTATAAGGTGCGGTGCTTCGAACTTGAGCGTGAAATGGAGATCCGCCTAGCGGGCTGGAATGATTTGTTGACTTGCATGAAGTTGCTCAAGACCAAGATCGAAGAAGCCGAAGGCCTGCGCTCAGAGTTGAAGGCCTTGGCGGAAGCGGGAGCAGGTGGCGAATCTTTTCGAGCCCAGTAGTTGGAGTTCAACCTGACCACTTGTGGAGAGGTTGAAAGACACGCCCAAGAAGATTCTGGAGTACGCTCAGAGGCTGGCTTGCAAGATCCTGAACCAAGTCTTGAGATTCATCAAATCCTTCTATGCCGAGGCTGATCTCACGGTCATCATGAATGGCAGATCTGGAGATTGCTCCGATGATAGGCTCAACGAGTTGATGCAATGACTTCTCAATCGGGCGATCTCAAGTTCATCGATCTCCATTAGTTGTACCTGTAGAGTAGAAACACTAGGGAAAAACAAGTGTAATCCCGAACAAGTGTTTATGTAATATAATTGAAAACTTGAATAAGTCAATTATCTGGATCCCTTGTATGCTTATGTTTTGGCCAAGTACTCGAGTTGGTATTGAGTGTGTGGCTGCAAAAAGAGATATGATACACGAGTAGAAGTACTCAAGTGTATACATGTTTCAAGATTATTAGCTTAATCATGACGAGTTGAACATCTTAGCTGTAGCAGCGTAAAAGAAGGCTTTGTCATGAAATAAGCTAAGAGTAGTAACAAGTCGATGTAGAGTAGCGACTTGAACTAAACACATTGTACAGAGTTTACAATGTCTTAAGTACCTTTGAGGCTAGCTAGCCTAGTGAGAGAGTACTCGAAAAGAACTTATTCATAACGAGTTGAACACCTTAGTCAGGCAGCGTGAAAGAAGAAGGCTTTGTTATGAACAAGTAAAGGACAATAACAAGTCGGTATAGAGTAGCAACTTTATTACTGAATACATTGTACAATATTTACAATGTCTTAAGTACCTCTGAGGCTATGAGCCTAGTGAGAGAGTACTCGCAAGGATGTTCCGAAGAACGAGTAAGACCATAGGGGACAGTGTGATGAACTCATCCTTGTTGTAGTAGCAACTTGTATGAGAGTTCCACTGAGACCCTACCAGAAGGGTGTTACTCTAGGCCGAAGCCTCTTATGGAAAATAGGAACATGAACAGCATGTGCCACTTATTGCCCTACATGATACAGGATCGTCTGGAGAGAGTTATCATGACTCCCTACGAGGTCGCAGAATGAGACTGCCTGGAGAGGGTTGATGAAGCCCACTGCGGGTGCTCGCAGCTGAAAGCCATGAGAAGATACAACCGAAACTGTCTAGAGAGGATTATCTTGATCCCCTACGGGTGGTGACAACCGTAGGCTCTGAGTGGTTGCAACCGAAGTGCCCGGAAAGGGTTGATGAAACCCACACGAGTTGTTTTACACCGTAGGCTGGAGAGGGTTGCTGAGACCCCCTACGGGTAGAAGCGACAAAGCTAGTCGATGTTCCAAGAATTGTCGACTTCCTCGCCTTCTAGAGTTTGAAGACGATATGAGCCTGGGCCAAGAACCTTTGCAATGAGAAAGGCCCTTCCCATGGCGAGTTGAGTTTGTGTAGTCTGCCAGTATTCGGATGCGACGGAGGACTAAGTCACCAACGTTGAAGGAGCGTTCCTTAACGTTACGGTCATGATAGCGGTGAATCCTCTCAAGATATCGAGCGGATTGAACAAGTGAGTTGTAGCAAGCTTCCTCGGGCTATCGACATCTATCGTCATCTTGTTTCTTCGACGCCTTCTTCGATCTTGATCAACCGTCGAGAACGCCACACATGACATCAAGGCAAAACGCGGCAGTGAGACCGAAGTAAGGTGACTACCCTGTGGGGGTAGTAGGCTGAGTGCGTAGCCCCCAGAGTGCATTGGGTAGTTCCTTGATCCACTTGCCGCCCTTGGTATTTGCAGCATCGTACAGTCACTTCTTGAGAGCATCAAGTATCATCCCGTTGGCGTGTTCCACTTGGCCGTTGGCACGTGGGTGAGCAACGGAGACGCATCTGACGTCGATTCCACTGTTCTCGCAGTACTCCCAGAGTTGGTGATTGTTGAAATTCGAACCCAGGTCTGTGATGATGCGGTTAGGGAAACCATAGCGATGTACGATTTCATCCAAGAAGTCGAGGACACGATCAGCCTTGGGACGGTGTGTGCTTGACCTCAATCCACTTGGTAAACTTGTCGATAGCCACGAACTCGTTGAATCCCGTGGCACATTTGGGAGAGGACCAATCATATCCAGCCCCCAGCAAGCGAAAGGCCAAGTTGGTGGTATCGTGATGAGTTTGTAGGCAGGAACGTGTTGTTGCTTGGCGAAGAATTGGCATCCCTGACACTTCTTGACTAGTTCATCTGCATCAGCAAGAGTCAGAGGCCAAGAGAAAGCGTCGTCAACACTTTTCCCACCAAGGTGCGGGAAGAAGCGTGATTGCCACAGAATCCTTTGTGTGTCTCCTCCAAGATTTCTTTGCCATCTTCGCGAGAAACGCACTTCATGAGTATATCAGAGCTTGTGCCTCGCTTGTAGAGTTGATCTCCGACTAGAACATAAGCTTTGACGTGGCGTGAAATGCGCTCGGCTTCTGACTTGTCTTCTGGAATCAACTGTTGTTTAATGTAGTCGATGAAGGGAGTTCTCAAGTCCACATCAATCATAAGCATTTCTCGATCAGGTTGAACTGAAGTAGTCGTGGGTGCAGATGATTGTTCTGGAATTGATGGTTTGTGGAGTTCATGGACGAAGATTCCAGCTGGCACTTGAGCTCGTGTAGATCCCAGCTTCGACAAGACATCCGCAGCAACATTGTTGTCGCAGACCACATGATGGAACTCGAGACCATGGAATTTGTTCTCAAGTTTGCGTACTTCCTGACAGTACGCATCCATATTCTCAGCATTACGATCCCAAGAATTGTTAACTTGATTGATGACCACCAAAGAATCACCATAGACAAGTAGTTGTATAATGCCAAGAGATACTGCGAGGCGAAGACCATGCAGTAGAGCCTCATATTTAGCTTCATTGTTTGAAACCTTCCAAAAGATCTGCAAGACATATTTGAGTTGCTCGCCCTTGGGAGAAATCAAGTACCCACCGCCTTCCAATTTGAGGGAACCGTCAAAGTACATGACCCAATGTTCTGGACGCTCAATTGGAGTTGGGACTTGATTTTCCCGCCACTCAGCCATGAAATCAACCAAGGCTTGAGACTTGATAGCAGTGCGAGATTTGAACTCGAGCGATAGAGTGCCAAGCTCTACAGCCCACTTAGAAATACTTCCTGTGGAATCCCGGTTGTGCAATATCTCGCCAAGCGGGTAGCTAGTGACCACAGAAATCTTGTACTCGTCGAAGTAGTGGCGAAGCTTCCGTGAAGTAATCAGAACCGCATAGAGTAGCTTCTGTACCGGAGGGTATCGAGCCTTGGACTCTGAGAGTACTTCACTGACGAAATAGACAGGCCTCTGGACAGGGTAGCCATGGCCTTCTTCCCGCCATCAACGACAATAGCAGTGCTCTTGACGACATTAGTAGTCGCAGCAATGTAGAGCAAGAGCTCTTCATTGGGCAGAGGAGCTGTGAGGACTGGAGGCTTGGATAAGAACTCCTTGAGCTGAAAAAGAGCTTGATCAGCTTCAGTTGTCCACGTAAACTTCTCCTGCCGCTTGAGTAACTTGAAGAAAGGAAGACCCCATTCTCCAAGTCGCGAGATGAAGTAATTGAGTGACGCCATGCAACCAGTAAGCTTCTGGACATCCTTGATGGTAGTCGGAGCTTGCATGTTGGAGATGGCAGTAATCTTCTCGGGGTTTGCTTCGATGCCACGATGGCTGATGATGAACCCGAGTAGTTTTCGGATGAAACGCCAAACACGCATTTATTTGGGTTGAGCTTCGTAAGAAGCGAAAGTTTCCTCAAGATCCGTGATAAGCATGTCTGGATCCCTAGTCTTGACAACGACATCATCCACGTATGCTTCCACGTTCTTGTGAAGCTACTTCTTGAAGCACGCTTGGATAGCCCTTTGATATGTAGCACCAACATTTTTCAACCCGAAGGACATTGTTGTGTAACAATAAGCACCAAACGGGGTGATAAATGCAGTCTTCTCTTGATCAGATTCCTTGATTGCAATTTGATGATAGCCGGAGTAGCAATCCAGAAACAGTGAAACACCAGCCGTAGAGTCAATGACTTGATCAATCCGCGGCAACCCGAAAGGATCCTTGGGGCAATGCTTGTTGAGATCAGTGTAGTCGACACACATCCTCCAATCATTAGAGTTCTTCTTTCTGATGAGCACAGGGTTAGCGAGCCATTGCGGATGAAAGACTTCCCGGATGAAGCCAGCCGCGAGTAGTTTAGCGAGCTCTTTCTTGATAGCAGCCCTACGGTCATCAGCAAAGCGACAAAGGTGTTGTCTTTTGGGGGTAGCATTAGGATCGACGTTGAGTGAATGCTCGATCAACCTCTGGGCACACACGGCATGTCGGATGGTTTCCATGCAAAGATTTCACGGTTAGGCGAAGGAAGTTGACGTGTGCGTCTTCCTATTTAGGATCAAGCTGTGCACTAATCATGGTCTTCTTGCTACTGTCACCAGTACCGAGGTCAATGGCTTTGAGCAGGACGTCACCAGATGGTGCAGGCTTGTTGTTGTTGTCAGTTGTGACAACCCGCCCAGGAAAATACCGCACTATCGCCTAAACCAATCCACTTTGGTCATTAAGCAATAATAAAGTATCATCCACGTCGTTAGTTCTGGGTTAGCATAGAAATCACTTGGAATTCACAGAGGATAGAACATATGCATTAAAACTCACGCGAAGGCGAGTCCAGAGTACAAACACAAATTCAATTCAATTCTGCCCCGAAGGGTTTAATTATTACAAACCATTGTTCATGACAAGTAAAGGTTCAGAGTTCAAAAACAGCGGAATAAAATAAACTAGTGCAACGATAAACATCACAGGAGGTCATCCGTGATGCCATCACTCGTCATCCACCCCCAGCTCGGGTGGAATCTCACCGGTCAAACAACACCGCAACAACATTTTTAAAGCAAGACTGAGTATACTAATACTCAGCAAGACTTAACCATCGGGTGACAACTACGTCACCAAACTCTAGACATGAGAGGCTTTTTGGTCGGTGGAGTTCTTTTGCTGAAAAGCAACAAAAAGTATGTCCATACTTTCAATATTTTAGCACAAAATTCTAGTTGATTACCATTTCTAAGTGTGCCAACTGATTCAATCAAGACTTGTACAATACAATTATTTCAAGCAGTAAACTTCACCAAGTTCTATCATTAAGGGATATCATGGCCAGTTGATTAGCAGTCTCAGATAACGGTGAGAGGCCGACAATCGATTGATTTATAACCTTGCAAACCTAAACACACGGAGGGTGCCCCACATGGACAACCACGGGGTTCCCAAAAATCCTCGGCTTGGGATCAAAGCTTACGATCCACAGGTACACGGCTATCTGGCGTACCCCGCAAGGCACCCAGCTTCACACATGTACCCCTCCTCCCCCGGTAGCTAGCCGGGTAGGTGATCACTCAAGATTAGTAAGGGTAAGTTCCCGCACCATCTCATTAAGGTACTAGGCTTACCGGTCCCATTCCCGACAAGTGCTTGAAATGCGTTCAAAAGCTTAGTCCACGAAAGCCCGGACCTGAGGCCCAAATCCCATGCTCTTACCACATGAGCAATACATTTATAAAGATCTTATGATTCCAACATAAGAACCTATTCTCGCGAGTGACGAACATCACTCGACTTCTACCGGGTCCTATAGCATAGCAGCTATCGACCTAGCATACTAGTAAAAGAGCATAGGTACCTAGGGATCATGCATCTAGGGTTTCAATTCAACTCCTGAAATGTAAATGCACAATCATAGCAAAGGTAATTGCATAATTTTAAAAGAAAGGGTTAATGATCCGGGGCTTGCCTTCGCTGGCAAGGTTGGCCTTGGGCCCTTCTGGACTTTGGTCCAGGTCCTGAGCTATGTCCACGTACTGCAGCTCTCCGTCAGCACCTTCGTCTCCTCCTTCCGGCACGAGCGTATATCTACCGTCGGGAAGATCTACACGAGGATGCAAATGCAAGATTTAATTGATGATTTTTAATTTAATTAATTACAATCAACAAATGACAACCATGGGGTGCATGGTTGACCACATTCACCTAGATAAGAATACATTCAGCATACTCTTCCAAAAAGGAACAATATGTGGTTCTTTATTATTTAATCTTTTTAATAGTGATTGTGTACATATTTATGTAAATAAATTAGTTTAAATTTCACAAGACAGCAAGGGGTTGGTCTTGAACTTTTTTAAAAAAGATTTACATTCCACACATAGGGTCATTAGGGGTGTGGTTGGTGATTTTCCAATTTACTTTACTATTGAGCTCAAAATAGCTCCCATTGCTTTTATTCCCAAAATAAATTAATAAAATTCAGTGGAGTGTTTTATGAAGTACTACAAATCAAAACAAAGCCACTGCACACACATGTACACTTAGGAGAGCTATGAAATTAAATATACCAAAAAATAACAAAAGCTAGCTACTAAAGCAAGATAAATGCATACACAAATAAATACACATCAAAATGATTCCAAATTTCTCACACATGGCCTCTGGTCCAAAACTAAGCTAGGCATGCAACATATATACTTAGACCTACCATAGATCTTGGGTTACACATTTACAAATAAAATCATTCATATTCCAAGAATAAATATTTCTGCAAAGGTAAAATTGTGATTAATTCACGAGAGGTGCATTTTGGCATAAAAAGATCACGTGCAGAAGTTAAGCACAAAAATCTAATTATTGTTAGCTACAAAATTCATTTAGACAGATTCTGCATAAATACAAAACAATATATATTAAAAGATCTACAGCATAACTTTGCGCAATTTTTGGTACAGAAGCTAGGCATGGCATAACACACAACATATCCAAAAATCAGCTATAGAACACTAGTGGATTTTGAGATACAATAGATCTAGGTTCATCAGTCTTCTATTTTTCATGCAAAAACTATCAGGAAAAATTATGGTCATGCTTTACAAACGTTATAGGGATTTTCACAAGGAACCCAACAAAATTTAGTTTGTATTTTTCTGATTTTTCTATAATTTTTTATGCATTTTACAAGATTCAGTCAAACATCATTTAATATTGAAGATTCAACTTGCAACAAGGTCCCTGGAAACTTTCTAGTATTCACACATATGCCCTTGGTTCGCAGTTAAGCCCTTAGAAAGATTGAAATCGATGCAATTGGGTCCTCGGGGTCAACCGGCGGCGCGGCTTGCCGGAATCCGGCGGCTCCGGCGGGGCTCTTGGCCGGGAAAGGTGTCAGAGAGGAGGGGGAGCTCACCACAGCTCGGTTCGTGGCCGGAGAAGGGGTGGAGGCGGCTCCGGTGAGCTTGGCGGTCTGCAGGCAGCGGCGGCTGGTTCAGGCCGCGAGGAGACCGGCGGGGCTCGCCAACAGGTGAGTGTTAGGGCTCGAGGGTGAGGTGGGGAAGGTGCTGGAGGTGCTGGCCGGCGACGGGGAAGAGCGGAGGGAAGAGCTCGCCGCGGTATCTTGACTGGCGAAGCAGCGCACGAGGAGGAGGCCGATGGCCCTTTATAGGCGACTCGCGCCTTTGCTGCGAGGCAAGGCAGAGTCACGAGAGGGGACCCGCACGGCGGCATCTGCAGCACGTCGGCCAGGCGACACTGGCGGGGCAGGCCGGGCGGCGCGAGGCGGGCTGCATGTGGGCGGGCGCCAAGGTACTCGGGCCGTGTGCGGCCTCGGCTGCGTGACCTCGGGCGGCGGCCTCGGCGGCGTCGGGCGGTGGCGGCAAAATTTTGAACTGGACGAGATTTTCTCCAAATATGAAAGTTGTAGTGTGAAGTACCCTCTACAACTTGTACAAAGGGTGATAGGGTGTTTCGTGAAGGGTTTAGCTGGGAACGTGCGTTGAAAAACAGGATTTGCTTGGCTCCAATCACTATTCAAAACGCCTTTGACCAAGTTTTTGAGCCATCTCCACTCAAAATCTCAAATGCCGCCAATTATGAAAGGCGTGTCCCTCGAAGAGACGAACAACTTTTGTATTGGCCGATTTTGGAGTGTTTAGGTGAAATTTGGAGAACGCGGCAAAAGTTCTAGAGTGGCCAAGGGAGTCAAAGGGTTTGACTAGGGTTTTAGCTAGGGTTTGACCAAGCTTTGACCACAAGGGTGTGTTGACTTGATTAAGAGGGTCACTAGTGATTGTTGACTAGGTTTTCGAGGTGATGGCCCAGGTTGACCAAGGTTTGACCAATGTCGTGAGTTTGACTCAGTTGATTCGGTCATTAGCATTAATGACGCTAATTAAAACACAGGCGTCACCTACCCCTTAAAAAGAATCTCGTCCCGAGATTCGAAAGTAAAAGACAAAGGAGGGAGGGGCTCCCGAATAGAGTTGTTACCCATGAAATTCAGTTGGCCTTGCTTCACTTGAAAGATCGACTTCTTGCCGTGGTTGCCTTTAGGCTCGGGTTCGATTCGTTCTGGGGCTTCATTTGCATAATGCCCGGCTGTCTCTGATTGTAGCAAATGCGGGGCGGAAGTTTCTTAGGCTTCGAAACTTGCTGCTGGTCCTTCTGGTACTGGAAATTTTCCGAAGGCTTATTCTGGGACGGGGTCACTTTCCAGTGTTCGGATGAAGAGGGTGGTGAAGACCCATGAGTATCCTTCTTGACGAAGCGGAGCTTCTTTCCCATTCGTTCTTCTAATATCTCCGCTTGAGAGCGAGTTTCATTTTCAAGGAGCTGGTCGATCTTGCCGATGTCGCAACTTCGTTTGCCCTTACGTGGACGAATTTCCGTATAGGTAATTCCCCACTCACTTAAATCTATCTCGGATAATACTCGCTTGTTGCTCTAACTTTTCTTCTCTTCCTTTCTAAGGTCCATTGGTAGTTTCGAGGGTGGTAATATAGAGTCGGAGGGGTTGAGTTGATCCCGATCTATATGATCCACCAACAGATTGAATAAGCGGGCCTGCTCAACCATGGATGCAGATAATGACTGAGAGAGACCGTCTGCCAAACTAGTTTGAGATAGTCCTTGATAACGACCTTGGATGATATCGTACACTATCTGACTTAGCACTGAATTTTGCCCTTCCAACATATGAATTGCACCGATAATGGTATCCATATCAGTCTGGGTAGGTACTCCGGGTGAGCAAGGCTCGAAAGATCGAGGCTTCTGTTGCATCGGTTGCATCTGTTGTAGTTGTTGGGCCATCTGCTGTTGCGCCTGCAGGATCTAGCGCAACACTTCGGTTTGAGTTGCCACGAATGCCTCTGCCAGTGTCATGGGCAGTGGCGGCAGTAGGTCACCACTACCCGAGGCACCAAAACCATTGGGGGTACTGCGTGTCGGTCCGACCATCTGAAAATTGAGTTTCCATTAAACACACATTCATAAGCTTGCTCGTAAAATTAACAAGTAGAACATGCACGACGAAAACTCATTCATGGTAAGTGTTGCGAAACCGGACAGCACAGCGGTCATAAGCATAAATTTTATAAATCTCTGCTCTTGCACCGAAAAAAATTCTCCTTTTTGGTCAGTAGATGTAAGATTTCACAGCTCTGAAGTGGATATTTAACTCCGAGGCGAACTCCAGGGTTAACATGCTAGAAAAATCCCATCACCGAGGTTTTGTCTAGCTGATTTGGACAGCGTGTAGAGTGATGCCACGGTGTCGTACAGTCGTGGCACTGAAAAGGAGACGGTCCAACGATCTGAGGACTGACCGTGACGGTGGGAATAACGAGAAGAGCTCAGGGTATCCGCCCTCTAGGCTAGAGATTGCAGCTAGGAGGATTTAGCAAGAGCTTCTACCGATCTTCTGTTTGCTCCTTTCTTGATTCCTAGGATTTGGAGGGTACGATCACGGATTGATAAGCGATGGAGGACTCTCATACCTTGACTTTTAGAGAACCTGGATTGCTCAAGAAAAACTTTACTTCTACTCCTTCAACTTATCTGGTTGATTCGATTTGATGCTAGGGGAACGTTGAGATTGGACGGAAGAAGACCAAGTCGAAAGGTGATTACCGAAACAGATTTCTTATGAAGAAAAGGAAGGCTAGTAAACAATTATTTGCTAAATTGTTTGCTAAAATTCCCGAAATTTCTTTTGGGAGCAACACGGATGTGATTTATGGGTCAAAAAGTTCCCCATACTCGATTGAGTGGTTCATAAGAACAGTCTAGGAAGGTGAATTCGTAGAGGGCATTCACAAGGAATGGCTTACGAATAAAAGGTAGGATTGTATGGAAGGCAGATTAGTATGGGAATTTCAGAACAATCTTGCTCACATGTTATTTAACTTGTGAATTTGGGTGGTATCAACTCGTTACATTACGGTGCAAAGATTTTTAAAAGCTGGCATGATGCACATGCTCATGCGGTATGGTGCTCATGATGCATGTTAGCACGACTCAGTTACCCACAAAATAAGTTAGTGATTGAGAGGGCAATCACAGTTGGGAAGGAGTATGTGCGTGGCGAGTCGCATTCTCACAACCAAGATACCTAGTGCGCTCCTAGTGGTAATCATGTGGCTGCAGCGCACGTGATGCCCTAGGTTCCGTCGCGGCACCTTTGGTTATGGGGCAACAACATCACCAAAACACAAGAAGGATAGAGTAGGAATGCTGAAATCTTCCATGCGTATGCACGTTAGTTCACCCAAGGTTCCCAAATGCACGTGCTATGCGAATGCATACTCAAAAAGTGACATTTGTTTTAATTCAAAATGTTGTGAGCAAGACCAAGAAGAATAAGTTCAAGATTGAGAGGTCGAATTGATCACGATTGGCATTAAATTTTTGGACAGTTTGATACTCATCATGGAATTCAGATCTGATCACAACTAGCTTAATTAATTCCTTTACAAAGATCACTGGAGGAAGATGTTCAACCAAAGCATTACATCGATGAAAGGTTTCGGGATCAACATAACAACACCTGGGGGTTACAAAGCAGCCTAGCCGCCCAGAAGAAGCTCCTAGTTCAGCCTACCACAAAAACCAACCAAAAGCGGCTGCACACCCTAGAGGTTCCTTACTACTACCCCACTCATACAACTCCGAACTTTATTACAAGCATACCAACTTCCAACTAGACAACAAGCTAGCCTTAGGTTTCTCTTCCTACTGGTTGAGTATTCCACGCCGAAGAACTACGGTGAAGCAGGTCCAGACTCTACTCCAGATTCTCCTTGAATCTCCTCAGCATCTTCTTCTTCCTGGAATGATAGCTCCCGAGGTGGAGTCGCTGCTGATTTTAGTTCAAGCATATATTGGTCATTATGCTGCAACATGAAATTCTGCTCATGGATAACTTCACTTAATTCTCGAATCTTGGCCTTATCCTTGCGTCTTCCCTTCTTGAGAGTGGCTATCATTGCTCGGGCTTCCTTCAACGCTTGAGCGGTATTCTCCACTTCTTTAACTCGATGCCTATAGATTTGACGTCTATAGAAAGCACTTTCTCCCACCAGCAGTCGGTAGGTGTCATACATGGCTTTGGAAAAACGAATTGAGGTGACAAGATCAGGACTATAGTGAGTTGCCCTGAGCTGAAAGAAAAGCTTCGCGCTCGACCCATGGTCCGGTGTGCCGGTCAGTGCAGAATCACTGCTCGTGCCGGCTACCACGTCGGTGCTTCCCACAAAAGTTGTGAGCGCTTGAGGAGCCTTCGCACGTGTCGACCAAGTTCAACCCTTGTGCCTTACTCTCCCACTCTTCCCAAGCAGGGTTTGTCGGGCACACAGGAATCTTCACCTTCACTTCACAACGAAGGAGTTGGCCGGTGGTCATGACCTCACGTGTCGAGTACTCGGGTGGCGGTGTACCCAAAGTCCTTTGGTGTCCCACAAGAGCAGGAAATCGACCCTCCTCGAGACAGTTCACGAGAGTCCATGCTTCCACATCAGCCGACGCCGATCCAAGGTTGTCCATCTGGACATAACGACAATGTGAGAATTAGACGGATATGAGTGTACAAGGATAGATTCGGTCAACGATAAAAGAGCACATGTTTAAGAAATGGGGTAATCATGTGTACAAAGGTACAAGCGTATGTTAGAACTCGAAACGAGCAGACATACATAATGACATGAAGTTCTGGCAGTTGTGAACAAAAATTCATAACTTAAAAACCAGAGCCCCAAAAATTTCCAAATTTGTGCAGCAACTCAGCAAGGTTATGAGGCACAAAATCGGTATGCAAAGGTTGAGCTAGAAGGTTAGGAAGGTGCTTCAACTAAGCAAGGTTTCAGATTTGGTTTCCGGAAAAACAGCAAGACAGGGGTTCACTAATCTGAGCATAACTTGAGATATGCAAAAGCTATGGCCGTGAACTTTTGCGAGCAGAAACTAGATTAGATACGGAGCAACTTTGATAGAGATCACCTAGACAATTTGATTCTTGAACAGGGTGCACAAATCTAAGCAAACAGTCACACCAGATTTTTGGACAGCAACACACCTGCACACGAGAGGCTATGCAAGACAATTCACACTAGCAAAAATTTTGCCTTAGAGAGCACATAAAGCATACAAGGGTTCAGTTTTAAGTTTTCACGATTTTTAGCATGATGCAAGATGTCCTATTCGTCCTCACAAGGCAATCAAGCCAAATCTCGCAGTTAGTGCCGGTGGCAAGGCATATACACGTTTCTCCCTATAATAACTAGTCGAGAACTAGTTGATGCTCTCTTAGCGACTTACGAAACGTGGTTAGTGTACCTGCAGAAGATCACAGAACACAACGAACCTTTCATGCGGCACTCATGAAAGCGTCCACATACATTACCGTTCACTATAGAAAGCGGTACCCATCGTTATCGGCTGCATGGACACGTCCAACCTCGAGATACTCTCCTTTTGAATGAGTGCGGATCCTTGCCTCGCATATTCACAATGCGGGCGTCACGCATGGCAAAGCGTGGCGAGACACGCAGACGGTGGGTTCCCTTCCGATTAGGTCCCATCCATCCCTCACATGACTCCCATGTGGTACCACCACCATGGCAAAAGCGTGATGAACTAGTATGGTTGTCAGAAAGTAAGTTCGACGAGGAATAAATGTCTTGGGAGTTAGCAAAATAAACCATAGATTGGTAAGCCACCGAAAGAACCCAAAAAATTCCCTCTAGGGCCTCTCGGTCTATATCCATCCTTAACGGACCAACGTATTTTGTAAATCCAAACAATCTTGGCAAATTTTATTTCAAAACCGATGATTAAGGTTGTTAATTAATCTACGGTGCATATAATTGCTCGATACCATGTGACAACCCGCCCGAGGAAAATACCGTACTATCGCCTAAACCAATCCACTTTGGTCATTAGCAATAATAAAGTATCATCCTGTCATTAGTTCAGGGTTAACGCCCTAAATCACTTGGAATTCACACGGAGGATCGAACATATGCATTAAAACTCACGCGAAGGCGAGTCAGATACAAACACAAATTAAATTCAATTACGCGAAGGGTTTAATTATTACAAACCATTGTTCATGACAAGTAAAGGTTCGTAGTTCAAAACAGCGGAAATAAAATAAACTAGCGCGATAAACATCACGAGGCCGTCCGTGATGCCATCACTCGTCGTCATCCACCCATTCCGGCTCCCGGGTGGAATCTCACCAGTCAAACAACACCGCAACAACATTTTAAAGCAAAATGAGTATACTAATACTCAGCAAGACTTAACTCGGGTGACAACTACATCACCAAACTCTAGACATGAGAGGCTTTTTGGCGGTGGAGTTCTTTTGCTGAAAAGCAACAAAGTATGTCCTTACTTTCAATATTTTAGCACAAGTTCTAGTTGATTACCATTTCTAAGTGTGCCAACTAATTCAATCAAGACTTGTACAATACAATTAATTTCAAGCGATAAAACTTCACAAATTCCATCATTAAGGGATATCATGGCGATTGATTAAGCGGTCTCGAGATAACGGTGAGAGGCCGACAATCGATTGATTTAAACCTTGCAAGGTAAACCTAAACACATGGTAGGGTGCCCCAACATGGACAACCACCAGGCGGTTCCCAAAAATCCTCGGTTGGGATCAAAAGCTTATCACTGGTACAAGGCTATCTGGCGTGCCCATGAGGCACCCACACATGTACCCCTCCCGGTAGCTAGCGGGTAGGTGATCACTCAAGATTAGTAAGGGTAAGTTCACGCGTCTCATTAAGGTACTAGGCTTCGGTCCCATTCCCGACAAGTGCTTGTATGCGTTCAAAAGCTTAGCCCACGAAAGCCACGGACCGGAGCCCAAATCCCATGCTCTTACCACATGAGCAATCCATTTATAAAGATCTTATGATTCCAACATAAGAACCTATTCTCGTGAGTGGCGAACATCACTCGACTTCTCTGGGTCCTATAGCATAGCGACTATCGACCTAGCATACTAGTGAAGAGCATAGGTACCTAGGGATCATGCATCTAGGGTTTCAATTCAACTCACTGAAATGTAAATGCACAATCATAGCAGGTAATTGCATAATTTTAAAGAAAGGGTTAATGATCCGAGGGGCTTGCCTTGGCAAGGTTGGCCTTGGGCCCTTCTGGACTTTGGTCCAGGTCTTGACTACGTCACGCGTCTTGCACTCTTGTCGGCACCTCCGTCTCCTCCTTGGCACGGCGTATATATCTACCGTCGGGAAGATCTACGAGGATGCAAATGCAAGATTTAATTGAGCGGTTTTAATTTAATTGATTACAAACAACAAATGACAACCATGGGGTGCATGGTTGACCACATTCACCTAGATAAGAATACATTCATACTCTTCCAATAAAGGAACAATATGCGGTTCTTTATTATTTAATCTTTTAATAGTATTTGTGTACATATTTATGTAAATAAATTAATTAAATTTCACAAAACAGCAAGGAGGTTGGTCTCAACCTTTTTAGAAAAGATTTACATCACATGCATAAGGGTCATTAGGTGTGGTTGGTGATTTTCCAATTAATACTTTACTATTAAGCTTTAATAGCTCCCATTGCTTTTATTCATAAAATAAATTAATAAAATTCAGTGGAGTGTGTTATGAAGCACTACAAACCTATACAAAGCCACTGCACACACATGCACACTTAGGAGAGCTATGAAATTAAATATACCAAAAATAACAAAAGCTAGCTACAAAACAAGATAAATGCATACAAAATAAATACACATCAAAATGATTCCAACTTTCTCACACATGGCCTCTGGTCCAAAACTAAGCTAGGAATGCAACATATACACCTAGAACTACTATAGATCTTGGGTTATGCATTTACAAAGAAAATCAAGCATATTTCAAGAATAAATATTTATGACAATTATAAAATTGTGATTAATTCACCAGAGGTGCATTTTGGCATAAAAGATCAACATGCAGAAGTTGGTCACAAAATCTAATTATTTTAGCTACAAAAATCATTTAGACAGATTCTGCATAAATACAAAACAATTCATATAAAAGATCTACAACATAACTTTGTGCAATTTTTGGTACAGAAGCTAGGCATAGCATAACACACAACATATCCAAAATTCAGCTATAGAGCACTTGTTGATTTGGAGATACAACAGATCTAGGTTTTCAGTCTTCTATTTTCATGCAAAAACTATCAGGAAAAATTATGGTCATGCTTTACAAAAGTTGTAGGGTTTTTCACAAGGAATCCAACAAAATTGAGTTTGCATTTTTCTGATTTTTCTATGATTTTCTATGCATTTTACAAGATTCAGCTGAAAACATCATTTACTATTGAAGATTCAACTTGCAACAAGGTCCACGGAAACTTTCTAGTATTCACACATATGCCCTTGGTTCATGATTAAGCCCTTAGAAAGATTGAAATCGATGCAATTGGGTCCTCGGGTCAACCGTGTGTGCTTGCGAGAATCCCCTTGGCCGGAAAGGAGGAGGAGGAGCTCACCAGGATTTGGCCGGTTGAGAGAGGGGTGGGAGGGCGCGGGCAAGCGGCGCCGTGGGGCGGCGGCAGGGAGGAGAGGCTAGGCAACAGTGAGTGGGGCTCGGGTGAGGTGGGAAGGTGCCGAGGGGGCGGTGAGGAAGAGCGGCGGAGTGGGTGCCTGGCGGCGGCGGGCAATGCGAGCGGCCAGGCGCTGCGTGCTGCGAGGAGGCCTGGCCCTTTATAGCGATGGCGAAGGCACGCCAGCGAGGCGAGAGGGACCCGCCGGTGGCGACACGGCGGACACGGGCGGTGCAGCGCGTGAGGCTGACGCTGCGGCGCGCCGGCCAGGGCGGGGAGGCAGGCGGCCTGCGGCCCACCCTGCGTGGCTGTCGGTGGGGCCAAGCCGAGGGCGGCCGCGTGGCAGCCAGCGAGGCGCTGGCGCAGCCGGTCAACGCCCCAACGCTTGACCGATTTCTCCAAAATTTTGAACTGGACGAGATTTTCCAAATATGAAAGTTGTAGTACCTCTACAACTTTTACAAAGAGTGATAGGGTGTTTTGTTTGGTGAATGGTTTGAACGCGTTGAAATTTGCTTGGCTCCAATCACTATTCAAACGCCTTTGACCAAGTTTTTGAGCCATCTCCACTCAAAATCTCAAATGCCGCCAATGGTGAAAGTTGTGTCCCTCGAAGAGACAAACAACTTTGTATATTGGCCGATTTTGGAGTGTTTAGGTGAAATTTGGAGAACGTGCAAAAGTTCTAGAGTGGCCAAGGGAGTCAAAGGGTTTGACTAGGGTTTTAGCTAGGGTTTGACCTAGCTTTGACCACAGGGTGTGTTGACTTGATTAAGAGGGTCACTAGTGATTGTTGACTAGGTTTTTGAGGTGATGGCCAGTTGACCAAGGTTTGACCAATGTCGCAGTTTGACTCGTTGATTCGGTCATTAGCATTAATGCTAATTAAAAACACAGGCGTCACACATCGCCTTCAGGAACCTCCAGCTGCTCAGCGTAGTAAAGACATCCATCATTGCATTGGGTACTTGAGTAGTCGAGGCAAGTTCTACGGCCGATCGCGTCGTGGAACGCTTCAGAGCAATGAAAGAACCCTTGGGGCATCTTGAGAACCAAGTACACATAGTGCGGGATAGCCATGAACTTAGTGAGACCAGCGCCAAGGATAGCATGGTAAGAAGTCTCAGTCAGAACCTCAAACTTGATGTACTTTGTGTAGTGATCCTTGGTCCCAAAGGTTACGTGAACAATCAACCCAACGATTGCGTCGATTTTGTAGAATGGTGAGTTGGTCTTAGTAAGCATATTGGTGATATCCAGCCCATCTTCTTCAAAGTCTTGGCAAAGGACATTGAGACCGCCGCCACCATCAATAAGAACCTTGGTAAGCTTGAGCCACGCCCGGATCCGGAGGATATCATCCTGGCTCGGAAACTAGTCCATTGATCCGTCCTTAAGAAGGTAATGGGGTTTCGCACCACTTGAGAAAAGTGGGAGCCTGCCGGTTGGATGGACATGATCTCCTAAGTGCTAGCTTCTACATACGCTTGGAATTCCACCAAATATGACATTGATGTTGAGGGGTTCAAACCCAGGGTCTTTGTTTGTGTTAGCCTTCTTCCCCTTGTGTTTGCGGAATCGCGGTTTAGGTGCGTTGGTCGCAGCTTCGCGTCGGATGGTAAGTTTATAGTATGGTCACCCTCAGCGGGCGGTTTGGTCAATGTTGCCCAGGAGGATCATCTTCAGCGGTAGTTTCCATGGCTGCAATAATGTTCTCGGGCTTGCGCTGATTGGGATTGCTCGAGTAGTTATTCCCTCGGTGTTGCGCCCTGCACTGCCATTGCCGCTCCTGTTATTGTTATTGTTGTTGGGTTGTTGCGAAGGTGCTTGAACCGATTTCAGCCTTGTCTTCCTCGTCCGCCTGGAGTAATCATCTCCTTGAGCTTGGTGATGTTCAAGTCTTGGAAAAGCCTATCGTCAAAGAAACCATCCCGGAAGGTATCGATGACTTCTTTCTCTTGACATCAACAAATGAGCTTTTCAAAGAAGCGACGCATGTACTTGCCTGAGTCTCGCTTGATAAGGCAAGGTCCATCCCGTACCATGATTGCCCAAAGAACCCGCTAGTTGCCTTGGTGAAGGATGCTTGAGTTGTCCCTGACATTCTTGATGGAGCCACGCTTTCAAACCATGTGAGAGACTCTTGCTCGAGGACAAAAAAGGAAATAGATACACTTGGTATCATCATTGCCTCCCATTTGGATGGCATAATGGGCAATCACTGCTTGGATCTTGTTTGCCATGAGATCATACATCTTAGCTTGAAGTCGAGCAGAAAAGAATCAGAATCAATCTGTATCTTGATAGTTCCCTCAGCTGACAACATAGGTCTTAGCTTTTTGCTTCCTGGGACTATCTTGACCTGATCTCGAGTAAATTGAGCACCACCTGACTTAGGAGCACTAGTATTAAGCATAGTCTCTTCATAGTTCAACTTAAAAACTATTTATTTTACGGCTACATAGAGCCAGCAGTAATTTAGATCCTGATAGCTTCCTCCGAGTAAGATTCTGTGCATGCATTCCCAGTAAACAGCATCCATCAGGCTCTTGGTAAGATTACGGTTAGAGCTTCCGTGAGTTCGACTTCTGAGCCGGTGATTCTAGCGCGCTTGACAGCAGGAGCATGGTTTGCATCATCCGAGATTGCGAGCAGACCACCGATGCCTCGGAGGTTGCATGGCGAACGGATGCGAGGAACACGCCGTCGAATGAGCTCAGATGACGGTGTGGAGCAGTCAACAAGCGACGCCGAAAGGTGTGTTGTCCCAGTGATAAAGCGCCTGAATCCTGGGCGGTCAGCAGCACATGTCTCCGTGAGATGTGATACCCCAAGATGGCGCGTTTGGTTATAGCTAATGTGAATCAACTGTACTGAAGAGTACCGTCCGAAGCGGGAGTGCTGTCATTCAAGCTCACCGGCACATGAGGCGCTTGGCGGCTTGGTAAGCAAGCCATCGCGAAGAGAGGTGGTGACCCAGAGATGTTATCCAAGCCGAGCGCGTCGTGTTGGAAAGCAACTCAGTCGATAAGAGGCGAGGTTGTCTGTACTCACCGAGTTCTGCTCAGAGATCAAAATTTCGCCAAAATTTTGAGTTTCCACGTTTATAAGCGCCCACCTTGAGCTTTGACCGGAGGTTGCGCTAAGAAACGCAGAACGATCCGCGCCAGAACGCAAACCGGAGCCGAAAAGGGTGTCGCTTTTCTGTGACATGACACCTTGATGGTGACCAGAGCCATCGACGTTCGCCAGTGGATCAACGACGAGATCCCGGCCACTGGGTCGATGTTTTAGACACCGAGCCTGACGGTACCCAAGTAGTAGATTGTGTGGGGCTCACGAGATCGAACACGATGGTGAGACACTACATTAGATGTGTTCAGCCAGATGTGCGAATACCCCGCCTGTATGTTGCGTGGCTCATTGATTATGTTTTGAGATCCGCCTCACCTTATATACCACGTTACAAAATTTGGTACAAGGGTATTCGTAGGACTGGAGTAGCCTATCTTTATGGAAAGTTATCCAAGTACAGTCCTTGTCTGTCCTTTGTTCAAGCACGGTACCGCTGCCCACTATTATGAGAGTCTAGGTGGGAACTCATCTCCTGCATGGCCCACAACTCTAGTTGGTGGCAGCCCGAGGCCCAGAGATTTGAGTCGAGTACTGTAACCTTTGGCTGTATATGTCCACCTTGTGGATATAGAGCGGATTTTATCCATAATCTAAAAAGTTTATTTTATCTTGTTCGAGGTAAAAAACTCAAAATTATTTAGTTTTGATCAATGCATAAGAAGATGCACCAACATTTATAACAGCCGACTAGTTTAACTAATTCATCATGAAATATGTTTGATGTTATATTTAATTTGGTAATATATTAATCTATATACAAAAAATGATCAACATTAGAGTAGTTTGACTTAGGACCGAGGTAATAGTGAACTATATTTAGACGAAAATGGATCGGGATCGTGTAATATGTGAAAATAAGTAATTTGAGATTCAAAATTTGTCCCGAAATGAGTTATTGTTACCCCCATTTTAGTATGTTCGCGTGATGTTGCGGAAATCAGTCACCAATGCAAGTATCATGAAGAAAATAGAGAAACAAGATAATTTACTTTTTAATATGTATCGAATTTCTAAAATGACTTTTGGAAGTTCTTCGTGAACTTAAAAGGTGGCTTCCTAAACTAGTGTGATTTTTAGTATTATTTTTCACGCAACGATCAATCTTTCCTTTTCCTCAACCAAACGTCACACCAGAAAGCCACTTGTTACTGTTAGTCACCACTGAAATACATCTATCCAGATGTGTATGACCTATAGGTGTTTGCCACTTTGCTTCACTAGGATGTAACCGAAAACTTCGATCTCCAAGCAAGCAAAGGTTCGTGCGGATGTGCACGCCACCGGTTTAACCCTTTCACACGCTCGCTGTTCAACCACGAGGTGGTTCTGCCAATTCATTACCAGGTCACTTTACGAGTAGTAAAACTTTTGGTGCACAGAGATCAATTCAGTCGTGCCCACATAGTCTAAAAAAAGAGAATAATAGCCATGCTCATAGGGATTACAGTAGTAGTTTAATTTAGTTAATTATTTAGAACCGAGTCATAATTTTTACTGAGTAACCTTTGAGCAGGATGTACTCGACCCATGGCGCACTCAAGCTAGCCGAGATGGAGAGATTCCCTTTACGCTTCCACGCCAAGTGTCAAAATCATCCATTCTCATGCCTGGCTAGCTGATCCATGAGACCATGACCATGCAAGGTCAAAATCAACGAGGCCTCGAACTCGAATCGGTCGACGACCTCGGAACCTGCAGTTCGCGTCACGTGCTGCACAGCACAGTTGTCCACTCCACTGCTGCAGAAAGGAGATCCATCGCGGTCGCTTCGCAATTCAAGGCCAATCCCTCCACCTTCGTTGTATTTGAAACCGTTTAAATCCAGGTTATGATCAAAATAAGTTGAGATCTTATTGATTTGGAAGTCGAAACTTGTCCGAAAAAAGTCACATCAAGTTTTCAGATGCTAATTAAAATGACTAAACACAATTTAATTATAAAACTAGTTACATAGATGAATTGAAAATCACGATACATATCTATTAAGCCTAATGAAAAAATGATTAACACATATTTACTATAGTGCGTTATTGTCTAATCATGACTTAATTAAGCTTAATAGATTTGTCTCACAATTTTACATAGGTTATGAAATGAATTTTTATCATTAATATATGTTAATACTCCTAACTAACATTCGAATATTCGATGTGACTGATGAATAATGAAAACTTGTCGATCTAAACAATACATGAAACTATAAACCAAACGGTCTGCCTTTCACATATTTTCTTATTCACGCGTCTTCCGAACAACTCCATTTGTACTAAAACGCACAAGCTGGTTTAGAACACGAAAAGTGATTTTTTTTTTTGACATGGGTTGCCTTTTCGTGTCTTGCTTGGCGCGATGGGCTTGCTGGGTGTCTAGGCCGCCGTAACAAAGAAACGTAAGGGCTTATTTAAATCTTGGCCCATCTAAACAGCTCAGCCCGATTAATTCACACAGAGGTAGGAATTTTTTTTTATATTTTTTCTATCTCGATTTTGCAAAAATATATGGTCCGCCCGAAATTTTGCAGAAATATACATCTGCCGTCGGGGACATAACGCCGTGGTCGTTAGTGACATAGCTGGATGCCAGCGCCATGGGCCCGCAGGCTGCAGCGCTAGGATCCGCTGCCTATATAACACCGAAATTCAGCCGAAAATGTCATAATAATTAAAAAGAAAGAGAGGGGAAGAGGAGAAGGAGTGAGGAGGAGCTGTGAAGGCTGAGCTCTAGAGGTAATACTAATAGTTTGAACTGTGATAATAGTAAATATATAGTTTTAGTGTAGATCCTTAGTAAATATATAGTTTTAGTGTAGATCTGCTTAGTAAATATATAGTTTTAGTGTAGCTCTAAGTAGATATATTTTGTAGTTGCAGATCCACTTGTTAATAGTGTTTTTTCATCTTTGTCGAGACATGTCGGATGATGTCAGTGTCAAGTTGTATTTCGGTAATGGGCAGATTAGATATGGTGAACATGGAGTTGACTTGTCAGAATTTGATTCGGTTGACCATGTGATTAGAAGAGCAGCCTCAAGAACTTGGGGGTCCATTACCGACTTTTTTTAGGGCATTCCATGTAGATGCAGAGCAACATGACTTGTCCATTATGGCTCTAATCAGCGAGTGAGTCATTATATTGGGAGCCTATGCCACTTCAAGGCACTGAACATTGGAGGAGTTATATCAAAACAGCATGTGAAATAGGTTTGCTTGTGATGTTGTTTATCCAAGTTGTTCATAAAAGGGTCTAGTAGTCAAGTGCACGAGGAGGGTGAGGTGAACTACAAGCGGAGATGGTCCCGCAACGAGCCACAAGAAGAAGATGGTGCTTCCAATCGAGGAAGAAGAAGGAGATGGTGACACACCCTTTGAGGCCCGTGGTGTGAAATTGAGGGGAATGTAATGAAGAAGTACTCAGCGGTGATGCGAAATGGGCGATGAGGATGAACGTGGGTTGGAAGAGGACTCCTCGGATGATGAGGATGACCCGCTAGTTCAAGGGATGGGGCAGTTACAATTTCTCATATCTCTCAATCGTGAGAATGTGTCACAGGAGTATAGAGACAATAAGGTTTCTATTGGCGCCATGTATAAGAGTCAGAGAGGTGAAAGATGCAGGTGAAGAGGTGGGCCACCCTTACTCAGAGAGTTCGTAGTAGTGAAAAGTTCTCCACATATATATGATGTACAATGTCCGAAGCCCAACTCCTTTTCGAGTGTATGCTTCAAGGGCAAGTGGAGAAATTCTGGGAGATCAAATCATGTTGTGGATCACACTTGTGTACTTGAGCAGTGGATGCAAGCCATCGTAATGTGTCACCGGTTTTGTGGCAGATTGTGGAAAATCCGCTTATGAGCCAAAGTCCATTATCTTGGCAATTGAGGAGAAATTTAGGTACCGATAAGTTATGGTAAGGCATACATGGCAAAGAAGAAGGTAATGGAGATGAGGTGGGAACTTACGAAGCATCCTACGACAATCGCCTCGATTCTTTGAACACAATTGCACGCTAAATGTGTAGTTATTATGATATCAAGACTTATAATCTTGTATCAAGGCCGAAGCAAGTCTTGCGGCATTCTTAGCATTGGGTCCCACTATTGCTGCATTCAAACAAGGTCGACCGATTATTTGCATAGATGGCACATTCCTAACAGGAAAATACAAGGGCACAATTGTGACGCCCCAGGTTTTTAATTAACCTTAATTACCAGTCAAACTTGTTGACTAGGGTCAAAGCATGGTCAACTGGGTCATCGCCTCGAAAACCTCACCAACCCTCACCCATTAGCATCTTAAGCAAGTCTAGCACACTTCCCATGGTCAAAACCCTAGCTAAGGGGGACAAACCCCTTGATGTCTTTGTGTCGATCTGGAACTTTTGCCCGCGTTCTCCAAATTTCACCTAAACACTTCAAAATATCCCAATATAAAAGTTGTCCAGTTTTTCATGAGACACAACTTTCATGTTGAGTGGCATTGCTGGTTTTGAGTGGAACAGGTGCTAAATTGCCAAGAAAGCTCAGAGTTCCTGTTCACCGAGACATGAATTTTCCCCGAATTGGCATTCGAATTTATCCTTCGATTTGAATCTATTTCAAATTCGGTTTCAGCCAACTTTTAGAGGAATCACCCACCTATAACTTTCCTATCTACAGGTTTTGAAGTTTATTTGCAATTTTGGAGAATCGTGCAAGCAAGGCACATCGCCGGCCGGGCCGAGCGCCGGCGCCACAGCCGCTCGCCACGTGCCGCTGCGCCCGCCGTCGCCGCCCGGCCGCGCCGCCCGCACCACGGCCCCGCCAAGAGTCCGCTGCGAGCGCGCGGTATCGTCGCACCGCGCGCACCTCCGGCGCGTCTCGGCCGGTGAGCTCGCAGCCACGCGGCGCGCAGCCGCAGGCGCTGCCAGCGTCCGCCCGCCGCCGCGCACGCCGAGGCTCGCCGCTTTCGCGCTTTAACGCGCCTCGCTTCCTGCGCGTGATGATGCCTCGGCGCCGCCGGCTATAAAAGCCGTCCTCCTTCTTCCGCGTGAGCACCGTCCGCCGCGCCATTGCGCCGCCGCCCGTGAGCTCACTCCGCCGCTCCCGCCACGGCCAAACCCTCCTAGCCTTCCCTAGAACCCGGTGAGCTCCCCACGGCGCGTGTTCGCCCACATTGCGCCGCCACTCGCCGAACCTCGAGCCGCATGACATCTCGGTGAGCCCAATCACACCCCCGCCACATGTTTACCAAGTCCGCCGCCTCCGCCGCCAAGGGCACGGTTGTGAATTCGAGGGCATATGTGTAAACCGGACCCGGTTGCAATAGAAAGATTCTTAGTTTCTTTGCAAGTCAGTCCTTAGAAATAGCCTAGAAATTCACAGAAAATTCAGAAAAATGCAAACCCAATTTTGTTGGTCTCAGTGAGAGTAGATATACAACTTCTACAAAGCATGACCATAGTTTTGACTTATAGATTTTGAATGAAAATTCAGATGCAGTTTGACACATTTTGCTATAATTCAAAATATAGAAAGGATATGGAGCTGAATTTTGGATATGTTTCTAGACTTGTCATGTTTAGACTCTGGGCCAAAAATTGCACAAAGTTTTGATGTAAATCTTTTTATATGAATTGTTTTCCATTTATGCGTAACCTGTCTAGATAATTTTGTAGCTAAAATAGTTATGTTTTGTGCCCAACTTCTGCATGTGGTCTCTTTATGCCAAGATACCCCCCTGGTGAATTAACCACAATTTTATAATGAACAGAAGTATTTATTCTTGTATGTGCTTGTTTTCCTTTGTAAACTAATAATGCAAGATCAGTGGTAGTTCTAGATGTATATGTTGCATTCCTAGGTTAGTTTTGGATCCTAGAACCTGTGTGAGAAAGTTTGGATCTTTTGGATGCTTATTTATTTTGTATGCATTTATCTTGCTTAAGTGACTAGCTTTTGTTATTTTCGGTATAATTAATTTTCTAGCTATCCCAAGCATGCATGTGTGTTCAGTGGCTTGGTATAGGTAGTTTGGTGCTTAAGAAACCCTCCACTGAATTTTAGTACTTTAATGTTTGAATAAAAAGCCTTGGAGGCCTTTATAGGTTTAATGTTTTGTTAAATAGGAAAATGCCTTTTTATTCCTTGTGACCCTTTATAAAATGGTTGCATAGTTTGTTTAGGACCTAAGGATACACCCTTGCTGTTTAAGAAATTAAATGTAATTAATTGCATTTTTGTGCACACCTTTGCTATTGAAAGATTGAATAGTAAATCTCACATGAAATAACAATGAAAATGAACACTAGATAATTGTTGGGCAATGATTAAACCCTTGTCCATAATAACCTTAATGAAAAGATTTACTAATTAATTGTTTGTTAAAGTGCATGTGGCCAACAAGAGTTGGATGAAATAATTAATCTATCACTCCACAGAACCCTGCATTGCATTCCGTGTAGAGCTTCCCCGACGGTAACTACGCGCCGTCTTAGCCGAGGAAGGAGGAGCGGCGAGCTGATGCGTGGAGGTGATCGAAGACACCGAGAGCACTCGTGCTAACCCTGGCGGCGAAGGCAAGCCCGGTGCATTAACCAAGTGTTTTGAAACTTTATGCAACTATCTATGGATGATTGTGCATTTACGTTCAGAGTTGAAATGAAACCCTAGATGCATGATCCCTAGGTACCTATGTTCTTACTAGTATGATAGGTCGGTAGCTGCTATGCTATAGGACCGTTACAAGTCGAGTGATGCTTGTCACTCATGAGAATAGGTTCTTATGTTGGAATCATAAGATCTCCTTAAATGGATTGCTCATGTGGTAAGAGCATGGGATGTGGGCTCCGGTCCAATGGCTTCGTGGGTTAAGTGTTTGAACGTACTAAACACTTTGTCGGAAATGGGTGCAGTAAGCCTAGTACCTAAATGAGGCGGTGGGAACTTTGCGCTACTAATCTTAGGGTTGCCCCGGCTCGCCACCGAGTACATGTGTGAGGCTAGGTGACCTTGGTGGCGTAGCCTAGCAAGCCTTGTACTTAAGATCTGAACATCCGATCCCAATCAAGATTTTGGGAACCGCCTGGTGGTTGTCCTCGCGGGGGCACCCTACCGTGTGTTTAGGTCTACCTTGCAAGGTTTTAAATCAATCGATTGTCGGCCTCTCACCGTTATCTGAGACTACTTACTCCATCGCCATGAGATCCCTAATGATGAAAGTTGATGAATATTTATGCTTGATTAATTGTTTGCACAACTCATGCTTGCACTAGTTTGCTAATTTAGAAAGGAATAATCAACTAGAACTTGTGCTAAAATATTGAAAGTAAGGACATACTCTTTGTTGCTTTTCAGCAAAAGAAACCCTTTTGGCCAAAAGCCTTTCATGTCTAGAGTTGGTGATGTAGTTGTCACCGACGGGTAAGTCTTGCTGAGTATTAGTATACTCAGCCTTGCTATAATCTGTTGCTTCAGGTAATGCCTTTGCTGATGTGTGGCCTGGAGAGATCCCGCCCGGCTGGGAGCTGGAGTGGGTTGAAGACGATGAATGAAGGCATCATGGCAGGCCTCCCGTGATGTTCCTCGTGCCGTTTAGTTTATTTCCACTGTTTTCAAAACTCTGAACTTCGTTGTCGTGTCAAAGACTTCGGTTTGTAATAATTAAGCCCTTCGGGGTAAATTTGGATGTTAATCTTATGTTGTTCTCTGGACTCGCCTTCGCGTGAGTTTTAATGCATATATGTCGATCCTTGTTGCTTTGTAAGTGATTTACCGGGCGTTAACCCTAACTAACGAGGATGATACTTATTATTGCTTAATGACCAAAGTGGATTGGATTAGGCGATAGTACGGTATTTTCCTGGGCGGGTTGTCACAGCTGGCATCAGAGCAATTATATGCACCAGAGATTAATTAATAACCTTAATCACTGGTTTTTGAATAAAATTTGCCAAGATTGTTTGGATTTGCAAAACACGTTGGTCCGTTAAGGATAACCTAGACCGAGAGGCCCTAGAGGGAATTTTGGGTTCTTTCAGGTGGCTTATTAATCTATGGTTTATTTTGCTAACCCCCGACATTTACTTTGCCGAACTTACTTTCTGCACAACCATACTAGTTCATCACGTTTTGCTATACGTGGTGGTACCACAGGAAAGTCCTGTGAGGGATGGATGGGACCTATTCAAATGGGCACCCACGTCGCGTCTGCGTCTCATCACGTTTTGCTATACGTGGTGGTACCGCATGGAAGTCATGCGAGGGATGGATGGGACCTATTCCAAAGGGAACCCACCGTCGCGTGTCTCGCCACGTTTTGCCATACGTGGACGTTCCGCATTTTGTATATGCGAGGCAAGGATCCGCTTCATTCCAAAAGGAGCGTGTCTGAGGTTGGACGCTGTCCATGCAGCGGCTTGACGCATGGATACCGTTTCTATAAGTGAACGGTACTGTATGTGGACGCTTCTGTGACGTGCTGGCACGGAAGGTTCTTTTCTGCAGGTACATAACAACGCTTCGTTAGACGCTAAGTGAGTACCGTGTAGCTCTCGACTAGCTATTATAGGGAGAGATGAGTAAAAGCCTTGCCACCGGCACTGACTTCGATTTTTGGCTTGATTGTCGTGTGAGGTCGAATAGGACGTCTTGCATGCATACTAAAAGTGGAAACTATTAAAATGGACCCAAACCAGAACTTGTATGCTCTCTAAGGAAGATTTGCTAGCGTGTGGTTCCTGTGAACTAGATTACCTCTCATGCATAGGTGTTGTGCTGTCCAAAAATCTGTATTGCTGCTAGCTTGAATTTTTGCACCAGATTCTAAAAATGTTTAGACTAGTTATACCAAAGTCGCTCCATATCTAATCTAGTTTTTGCTCGCAAAAATTCATGGCATAGCTTCTGTAGATCTTGAGTTGTACCCTTTTAGCGAACTCAGGTCAGGCTGTTTTCAGGAAGGCAGAACCTGAAACTTTGCAACTTTCGACCTTGTTCCTAAATGATCTAGCTCAACCTTTGAATACCAAAAGTGTGTATAAAAACCTTACGGAGTAGCCTGTAAAATTTGGGAATTTTTGGGGTTCTGGATTTTAGTTATGAATTTTTTTATTCACAGCTGCCAGAATTTGCACCATTGACATGTTGCTCTCTTTTGAGTTCTAACATGCGTTACATTTTGTACAGATGGCTGCCCCATGTTTCTCGAAATGCAGGCGCTGATGGTTCGGTCCGCATGCACGGACTGCACCGGGAGGGTTTTCCACGCCTTGCGTGGGAGGCACTCAGCGCTGCCGGCTACACCATTCCGCCCGTCTACGAGGTACTCGAGTTAGAGCACCTGGGCGTGCCTCGTTGCAGAGTGACTGTCACTGTACCACCTCACCCGGACCACCCGGACTGGTTCGACTTGAGCTCGGTACCGGGGTTTTCGTCAGGAGTCCTTAGAGTCGGCTGCCCTCACGGGTATTGACGGATTTCTGCGACCATAACCCGACGGTGCAGTAGCATCGTCACCATTCGGACTATTCCGGCGGTGAACCCGCACGATCCGGCATGGAGGGACCGTGTGGACCACCTTCGAGGAGTTACCGATGCTCGCGGTCCACCGGCGTCACGCAGACGCTTAACGCGTTGCACGGACGCCGTGTTCACACTCGAGCTGCGTAACACTACCGTGATGATCGCCCCGATCGGAGTCGGCCTGGCTCGGCACAATCTTTCGGCAGCATACCAGCAGCTGAGCTTCACTCGCCCAGACTCGGCGGAGAGAACGACCGATCGCGCGGAGGTTCCAGTTGGAGTTAGAGAGGTGACCGCTGCAGAGAATCTTAGACCTGAGGCAGGTCACTACCCTTGAGGAGGACGTGGACGCCGAGATCGAGAGGTTGACACTGCTACAGAACATCATTGAGATGCGCAGCGGTGAGGAGGCCGAGGTGGCGGTAGCAGCTGCGAGGCCATTGTGGCTCTGCAGCCACCACCTCCGGTGGAGGCACCTCCGGAGGAGCAGCAGGCTCAGTCTGGTCTTGACCAGGCGAGTCAGGCTGGACCACCACTACCGACCCCACCGGCTTCACCTGGCCGGGCGCAGTGCTTGGTCGGCAACTAGGTTGCCGTAGTGTTGTAGTAAGATGGGTCATGCTCCTGTGTGTAGCCTTTTGGTTGGTTTGTGGTAGGTGAGCAGAGGAGAATGCTTTTGTGCAGCATGACTGCGGTGTAACCCGTTGTGGTATTTTCAAACCTTGGAACCTTTGTAATGTTCTGTGAACACTTTATCCGTAATGTTGTTGTAAGGAAATACTTAAGCAATTTGTGATCAGAATCGAGTTCGGTGTTGTATACCAAGCTTGTTTGGAATTTTGGTGACGATCGTGTTCTCTAAATCTCAGCAATCGTGCACTTTCTTATTGGAAGTTATGCAAGTTTTAATCCAATGCTGCTGTCCAAACAGCTTAGGAAAGGGAGTTTTCGAACAATTGAACGTCGGAATCTTAGCATGCGTGGAATACCGAAGTTGTGCGGAGTGTTGCAATGACCGCGCTCACCAAAATTCAGCATTTTTGCATAAGAGTAGAGGGAGCTACGAAATTTTCGGTGAGTGTCGGCCGGCTGCCAGGACAGCTAGGTAGCTTTCCACAATTGCATTCTTCGGCATGCGAAAGTTGGAATGCCAACTTTGGGGAGTATGAAATTTGACATCTACTAACCAATTTTGGAAAATATCTCTGACTAGGCTGTTGGATGTGAAGTACTCTTGTGACGTGTTGCTGCAAATGTCGAATGAATCGAATGAGCTTTTGTCATGCATGTTTTACACTTGTCATTCTTTCTAAGCAAGATTATGGCTATGTGTCTAATAAAGGCTCGCATTTTCAGATGGTGGGACCAACACGCAGCTCCCCAACGGTTTGGAACATCGGGCGTGGTGAACTACCACGCCACCGCCCATGACGCCGGGGAGGCATTCATGGCCACTCGACCGAGGTCTGCGCCAGATCCTGCAGACGCAACAAATCGCCCAGCTGAACCAAAGGCCGCCACATGTGGCAAATCATGAGGGGCCAAATCAGGTCACCACCTACCCTCAGTTCATCGGGATGAAGCCTCCGACCTTTTCCAAGGCAGAAGACCCCCTTGAAGCTGAGGCATGGATCAAGGCAATCGAGGCCAAATTCTCTGCCTTTGTGCTGCCTTGCTCAGAGGAAAACAAGGCCAACTTCGCAGCTCTGCAACTGCGAGGTGACGCCTTAATGTGGTGGGATCATTTCAAGACCATGCAGCGGGGACATCACTTGTCACTTGGGATGAATTCAAGCAAGCGTTCAAGAGCCATCACATTCCTAAGGGATTAATGGATAGAAAGATGAGGGAGTTACTGGCCCTCAGGCAGGGATCCGACACTGTGTATCACTATGCACAGAAATTCAATAGCCTTTGCCAGTATGGTGGACATCACGTGGATACCGATGCAAAGAAAATGGAAAGGTTCCGTGATGGCACGGATGGTGAGTTGTACGAGCGGTGAACTTGATTGAGCCCAACAACTTCCATGAGCTCGTAAACAAGGCTATATCCCAAGAGGATGCTATGAAGAAGGCCCAGAGAGACAAGAAGAGGCAGGCTGGTTTTGCTTCGGGCAGTGGAACTAACAAAAGTTTCGCTTTGTGAAGAAGAATGTTCCTAACTCATCCCCAATCTTCAATCGACGCCGGACGATGAAGCCATCACGAGCAAGCCTTGAGGAATTTCCGGTTCCAACACTCAGCGGCTCGTGCCTAATGCACCCCCCACGTAACCCCGTGATCGCCGCTGTTACCTGTGGACAGCCGGGCACTATATCAATGACTGCCCCAAACCTAAGCGAACAAGCCCAACCCAGAATCAAGGTTCGGGGACCAAGCCGACCAATCCGGCTAAGAAGCCAATGGTGCAAGTCCGCCAGCAAGCTGAACTTCACCGCCATGAGTGACATCTGAGGAGCTGCACTATCAATGACAATCCCGTTAAAATATTGTTCGACTGGGGCCACTCATAGTTTCATAAGTGAAAAGCTAGTAGGCAAATTGGGTTTAAGTGGTTCACATGTTAAGGAGGCTTTTACAATTGTCACTCGGTGGAAAAATCTCTTCCCACACCTTAGCCCTCGGAGTACCGTTGACATTGGGGAGTAAAACGGTTAAATCAAACCTCATTGTCATAGGCCTAGAGGGTATGGATGTTATCTTGGGTATGGATTGGATGACCCGACATAAGGTGGTTCTAGATATATCGGGTAGAGTTGTAGCAATCAATTCACCTACCATCGGCACACCACTTTGTACTTACCTTTTAAGGATGGTGCAGACCCTTGTGCCTATGTGACCATTATCTCTCACCTTGAAGAAATTCCAGTAGTTTGTGAATATCCTGATGTCTTTCCCGATGAGTTGCCTGGCATGCCACCAGATAGGGATGTTGAGTTTGTGATTGAACTCCAACCGGCACGCTGCTAAACGACCTTATCGTATGCCTCCCAAGGAATTAGCTGAACTGAAAAACCAACTCCAGGAATTGTTAGATAAGGGCTACATTCGCCCAAGTTCTTCTCCTTGGGGTTGTCCCGCACTCTTTGTCAAGAAGAAAGATGGGAGTTTGAGGCTATGTGTTGACTACAGACCTCAATGCGTGACCATCAAAAACAAATATCCTCTTCCCCGCATTGATGTTCTTTTTGATCAGTTGGCTGGAGCCAAAGTTTTCTCCAAGATCGACCTTCGTTCTGGTTATCATCAAATCAAAATTCGACCTGGTGACATTCCCAAAACTGCTTTCTCCACTCGTTATGGTCTCTACGAGTTCTTGGTGATGTCCTTCGGTCTCACAAATGCCCCAGCCTACTTCATGTATCTCATGAACTCCGTATTTATGACGGAGCTTGACAAATTCGTAGTGGTCTTCATCGATGATATTCTAATCTATTCCAAAAATGAGAAAGAACATGCCAAACATCTTCGAATTGTCCTCATTTGAGAGATCATAAGCTCTATGCTAAATTCTCCAAATGCGAATTCTGGTTGGACAGTGTGAAATTCTTGGGGCACACTATTTCCAAAGATGGCATATCCGTAGATCCTAGCAAAGTACAAGAGGTGATGGATTGGAAACCACCCAAGTCCGTACACCAAATCCGCAGTTTTCTAGGTTTGGCGGGTTATTACCGTCGATTCATTCCGGACTTCTCCAGGATCGCTAAACCTATGACTGAACTGCTCAAGAAAGGAGTGAAATTTGTATGGAGTGAAGCATGTGAGAAAGCCTTCCACACGCTGAGACAACACTTAACTTCAGCCCCAGTGCTAGTGCAACCGGATAATTCCAAACCTTTTGAAGTTTTACGTGAGCGTGCACGGTCTCGATGTGTTCTCATGCAAGAGGGCCGAGTCATTGCCTATGCCTCACGCACTTGACCCCATGAGATCAATTATCCCACCCATGATCTAGAGCTAGCAGTGAGTTGTTCATGCTCTTAAGATTTGGAGACACTATCGATGGGCAATCGTTGCAATATCTTCACCGATCACAAGAGTCTCAAATATATCTTCACTCAATCGGATCTCAACATGAGACAAAGGAGATGGCTTGAGTTGATTAAAGATTATGATCTAGAAGTGCACTATCACCCCGGAAAGCCAATGTTGTTGCGGATGCTCTTAGCCGCAAAGTTCACCGCCATCATCTTGAAGTGGAGCCGTATAGTGACCCCTTGTGTGAAGACATGAGGAAACTTAACTTGGAAGTGGTAGAGCAAGGAAATCTATATGTCCTAGCTCAGAATCCAATCTTTATGATAGAATTGTCACCGCTCAACGCAATGACGAGGGCATCTGACTAATCAAAGCAGTTAGCGTAAGGAGATCCCAAGTATACTGTTTCCTGAGGATTCAAACGATGTGGTATGGTTTGGGAACGCCTTGTGGTTCCCATGACACCAAGAAATTCAGAAACCATCTTTGATGAAGCTCATCTTTCCAAATTCTCCATTCATCCCTAAGCACCAAAATGTATCAAGATCTGAAGGAAAATTTCGTGGTCCAATATGAAAGTCGATATAGCAAAATATGTGTCGAGTGTGATACTTGCCAGAATGAAAGCAAGCTATTTGAAATCGGCAGGTGTACTCCAACCCTTGTCGATACCTATGTGGAAATGGGATGACATAAGTATGGACTTCATTGTGGGTTTACCCCGATCTAGAAAGAAGGATTCTATTTGGGTTATCGTGAGACACCAAGACCGCCCATTTCATTGCAAAGACATACTACTTATTCAAAGGCAGCAATATGCGTATATGGATCAAATAGTCCGCTTGCATGGAATTCAAGACCATAATCTCGGATAGAGGGAACTCAATTTGTAGCTCGTTCGGGAGCAATTGCATGAATGTTTAGGAACCAAGTTGATCCGTAGTTCCAGCTATCACCCGCAGACCGATGGTCAGACGGAAAGGGTAAATCAAATTTTGAAGACATGCTACGGGCAAGCATCCGCATTTTGATAAAAGTTGGGACAAGTGTTTGTCCTTGGCGAGTTCTCTTATAACAATAGCTACCAAGCTAGTTTGAAGATGGCACCGCTCGATGCTCTTTATGGACGGAGATGTCGACTTTGAACTGGTCAAGCCGAGAAAGGACACTCTTTGGTCCTGGACTTAGTCAAAGACGCCAAGAGAAAGTGCAAGTGATACGGAGAACGAAGTTAGCACAGATGAGGCAAAAGAGCTATCACGATAGAGGAACCAAGACACCACACAATTTGAAGTTGGTAATTATGTATACCTAAAGGTTTCACCAACCAAGGGTGTGCAAAGGTTCTGTTAAGGGAAAGTTAGCCCGCTATATCGGACCTTATGAAATCATTGAAGTAGTGGGCGCTGGCTTATCGTGATCCGACTTCCGGAGCGGTTCTCCGCAGTTCACAATGTATTCCATGTGACCCAACTGAAGAAAGGCGTGCTGCTCGAAACCAAGTGATCATGGAAGCAATGCTTGATTGAGCCGGATTTCTCGCTCATCGAGCATCCCATGAGGGTGTTGGACAAAAAGGAGAGGAAGACCCGAAGACAAACCGTAAGGATGTACAAGATACAATGGAGTCATCATACGGAGGAAGAAGCAACTTGGGAGACTAAGAGTATCTCAACACCAAGTACCCGGTTTTCTCGCAATCTCAAACCGTGAGTTCTACTACCTACCTTGTTTTTCTTGAATCGAATCTCGACGAGATTCCGCTTAAGGGTAGGTGTGACGCCTGTGTTTTTAATTAACCTTAATTGCCGGTCAAACTTGTTGACTAGGGTCAAAGCATGGTCAACCCGGGTCATCACCTCGAAAACCTCACCAACACTCACCCATTAGCATCTTAAGCAAGTCTAGCACACTCTCCTTGGTCAAAACCCTAGCTAAGGGGACAAACCCTTGATGTCTTTGTGTCGATCCGAACTTTGCCTGCTTCTCCAAATTTCACCTAAACACTTCAAAATCTCCCAATATAAAAGTTGTCCAGCCATGAGACACAACTTTCATGTTGAGTGGCATCTGGTTTTGAGTGGAAAAGGTGCTAAATTGCCAAGAAAGCTGTAGTTCTGCTCACCGAGACATGAAAATAATTGGCATTCGAATTTCTCCTTCGATTTGAATCTATTTCAAATTGGTTTCAGCCATTTGTAGAGGATCACCCACCTACAACTTTCCTATCTATGTTTTGAAGTTTACATGCAATTTTGGAGAATCGCAAAGCAACAGTACAACGGATCGCCGAGACGCCACGCGCCGCTGACACGTCCCGCTGCCGCTGGCCACACCACGCTGCCGCCGCCGCCGCCGCCACGGCGGCGCCGCCTGCACCCCGCCGAGCGCTGAGCACGGCGCTACCGACGCGACGCACTCAAGACGCCTCGCCGGAGCCGCACGCCACGCCGGGCGCGGCGCGCCGCCGCTGGGCCGCCGCCGCCGCCCGCCACGCACGCCAAGGCCGCCGCACGCCGCCTTTAAGCGCCGGCTCAAGCGTGATGATGCTCGCTGGCCATAAAAAGCCGCCCCTTCTCATCCCGCGCGTGAGCACCGCCGCCGACCGCTGCAGCCGCCGCTGAGCTCCCGCCGCCTCCCGCCACGGCCAAACCTTCCTAGCCCTTCCCTAGACCTCACTGAGCTTCCACGCCGCTTGGCCTTGATGCGCCCGCCACTCGCCGAACTCCGAGCCGCAGCCGGCGCGCACCGCCGCCGCCGGATATCTCCGCCAGCCACGCCACCACCAATCGACGAGGAGCCCAATCACACTCCCCGCGCCACATTTGTTTGCCAAGTCCGTGCCCACGCCGGGCGAGCCCTCCCGCCGCCATAAGGGCATATGTGTGAAGGCCGAGGGCATATGTAAACCAGGACCCGTTGCAATAGAAAGATTATCTTAGTTTCTTTGCAAGTCCCAAGTTTAGAAATAGCCTAGAAATTCACAGAAAATTCAGAAAATGCAAACCCAATTTTGTTGGTCTCAGTGAGAGTAGATCTACAACTTCTACAAAGCATGACCATAGTTTTGACTTATAGATTTTGAATGAAAATTCAAATTCAGTTTGACACCTTTTTGCTATAATTCAAAATATAGAAAGGATATGGAGCTGAATTTTGATATGTTGCTAGACTTGTCATGATTAGACTCTGGACCAAAAATTTCACAAAGTTGTTGAACAGATCTTTTATATGAATTGTTTTCATATTTATGCTATCTGTCTAGATTTTTGTAGCAAAATATAATTGATTTTTGTGCTCAACTTCTGCATGGCTGTTCATGTTATGCCTAGATGCAACTCTGGTGAATTTATCACAATTTTATAATGCAGAAATATTTATTCTTGTTTTATGCTTGTTTTCCATTTAAATGCATAGTTCATAATTTCAAATTGTGTTTCTAGATGTATATGTTCTTTCTAGGTTAGTTTTGGACCAGAGCTTGTTGTGTGAGAAAGTTGAGCCTTATGCTTATTTATTTATTTATGCATTTATCTTGCTTAGTAGAAATGTTGTTATTTTTTATATTTAATTTTTAGCTAATCCAAGTTTGCATGTGTAGTGGTTTAGTATATTTAGGTGCCAAGAAACCCCCACTGAATTTTTGTAATTTTATGTTTGAATAAAAGTTAGGCACAAGGTTTAATGTTTTAGAAGTTAATTAGGAAAATGCCTTAACCTTGTGACCTTGTAAATGGTTGCATAGTTAATTTTAGGGTCAAATACACCCTTGCTGTTTTAAGAATTTAAATGGAATTATTTACATTTATGTGCACACCTTTGCTATTGAAAGATTGAATAGTAAATCTCACATGAAATAACAATCATGAAAATGAACACTAGTTAATTGTTGGGCAATGATTAAACCCTTGTCCATAATAACCTTAATGAAAAGATTTAATAATTAATTGTTTGTTAAGGTGAATGTGGCCAACAAGAGTTGGATGAAATAATTAATCTATCACTCCCGAACCCCGCATTGCATTCCGTAGAGCTTCCCGACGGTAACTACGCTGCGCCGTGCGGCCGAGGAAGGAGGAGCCGACGCGAGCTGCAGACGTGGAGGTGATCGAAGACACCGAGGACCTCGTGCTAACCTCCACGACGAAGGCAAGCCCCTGCATTAACCAAGTGTTTTTGAAACTTTATGCAACTATCTATGGATGATTGTGCATTTACGCTCAGGAGTTGAAATGAAACCCTAGATGCATGATCCCTAGGTACCTATGTTCTTACTAGTATGATAGGTCGGTAGCTGCTATGCTATAGGATCCGCTATAAGTCGAAAGTGATGCTTGTCACCGTGAGAATAGGTTCTTATGTTGGAATCATAAGATCTCCTTAAATGGATTGCTCATGTGGTAAGAGCATGGGATGTGGGCTCCATTCCCAATGGCTTTCGTGGGTTAAGTGTTTGAACGCTAAACACTTGTCGAAATGGGTACGGTAAGCCTAGTACCTTAAATGAGGCAAGGGATTTTATGCTACTAATCTTGGGATGCGCCCCCGCTAGCTACCGAGTACATGTGTGAGGCTGGGTGACCTGGTGGGTATAGCCTAGCAAGCCTTGTACTTCAAGATCGTAACATCCGATCCCAACCGAGATTTTTTGGGAACCGCTCGTGGTTGTCTCGCGGGGCACCCTACCGTGTTTAGGTCTACCTTGCAAGGTTTAAATCAATCGATTGTCGGCCTCTCACCGTTATCTCGAGACTACTTACTCCAATCGCCATGAGATCCCTAATGATGGAAGTTGATGAATATTATGCTTGATTAATTGTTTGCACAACTTATGCTTGCACTAGCTTGCTAATTTAGAAAGGAATAATCAACTAGAACTTGTGCTAAAATATTGAAAGTAAGGACATACTTTGTTGCTTTTCAGCAAAAGAAACCCCATTGGCCAAAAGCCTTTCATGTCTAGAGTTGGTGATGTAGTTGTCACCGACGGTCTTGTCGAGTATTAGTATACTCACCTTGCTATAACTGCTTGCTTCTGTAATGCCTTTGCCGATGTGTGGCCCGGAGAGATCCCGACCGGCCGAGCCGGAGGGTGGAAGACGAATGAAGTGAATGAAGGCATCATGGCGGGCCTCCCGTGATGTTTCCTCGTCGTTTAGTTTATTTCCTGTTTTCAAAACTACGAACTTCGTTGTCGTGTCAAAGACTTGGTTTGTAATAATTAAGCCCTTGAGGTAAATTTGGATGTTAATCTTATGTTGTTCTCTGGACTCGCCTTCGCGTGAGTTTTAATGCATATATGTCGATCCTTGTTGCTTTGTAAGTGATTTCAGCGTTAACCCGGCAACTAACGACAGGATGATACTTTATTATTGCTTAATGACCAAAGTGGATTGGATTAGGCGATAGTACGGTATTTTCCTGGGCGGGTTGTCACAACAATCCTTACAGTTGTGGGCAATGGCAACAACTTGTTGCCATTGGCAATTGCTTTGCGAGAGGAGAGAATGGTGCTTGGTATTGGTTTCGAGAGATTGAAGCGGATGGTGGTGGGAGATGTGTCGGCGTGTGTGTGATATATGATAGACACAAAGGTATTTTGCAGGCCATTAATGACATCAAAGAAGGTAGTGAAAGAGCGTATGAGACAATGGCGATGTGCATAGCGGTGGTGCATGAGGCATATGGGAGCAAACTTTCATAGCCAGTTCAAGAATAAAGAACTTACACAATTGTTCAAGCGCTTATGTTCGACCAATCAGGAGAAAAGTTCTACGACCTATGGCAAAATTCGATGATCACAAGAAAGCATCGGAAGAGATAGCTAAGAAGCCGATGAAATCGAACCCGGGAAGAGCCATTTCTCTCGAGGACGTGGGGCTAGATGCTCCAAATGTCAAGGAGAAGGGGACGTCTTTGTGAAGCCGGTGGATTTGAGAATGAGCCTAAGGAGAAATGGTGTCTCTGTTTGATAAGGGAGGTGTGAGACATGAGATAATGACAACAAATTTTGCTGAGGTCTATAACGCTGTTTTGCGTGGTGCCGAGCTCTCCTCTTGTTGGTATCATTGAGTTCTTCTTGTACCGCGACAATGAAGTACTTTCTTGACCGTATTCTTGCAGCACATGCAGCTATGCGGGACTATCAAGGGTGTATTCAACATGGATGATCGAGTACTTGAACAAAAAGCGATCGCTCTTGCTCACGGAGCTTACCCACAACCTCTCGTCGTGATCCTAGCGGGAAATATCGGATAAGTTGCCACCAAATCACAAAAAGCAAATGGTGAAATAACAATACAAAAAGCAGTTATTGGGAATCGACATGCTCATGCTATTGCGAAGCCACCGCTACACTACCCCGCTCACATGTGATCATTGCATGCCTTGCAACAAAGAATAAGCATTTGCCTAAATACTTTCAAACCATTCTAGACACTTGGAACTACACTATTGAGGGTTACCGCATCTTGGAACTTTCACTCAAGACCCCAAAGGCGTGTTGTACATACCAAATCCAGATCCAACCATGTGCCAAGGTGTGGTCGACGCAAGAAGAAGAGGATTAGGAACAACATGGATGAGGTCAAGGCTGAACCTCGGTGCAGATATGCTCTAAGTGCAACAATTAAGGACACTCCTACAAGAAATGCACCGAAGCATCTTACTTTTCCACTGCCACTTCTACACCACTTTCAACTAGTGCGTGGACGTCGTTCCAGTCGCTTACAACGAAGGAATGCATTGACGTACTTGTTTATGCTACCGTGTTGTAATATTTAAAATACTTATGCATGTTATCGTCTTGTAATATTTGAACCATTTTATCTGGCAAGGTCTTGTAATATTTGAACTTATGCATGTTATCATGTTGTAATAATTGAACTACCTTTTCATTTGCTTGTTGTTTTATTCTTGTCGTCAAATTTATTATCATATCCTGTTATGTTTTGTTCTCTAATTTCAAATGAAACATGTAATGAATTATCATATTTCTCATATTTTTTGTAGGCTTTCAATGGCTTCCTCGGGTCCCGAGTTGGATTTGGAGTTGCTCAGAGGAAGGACAAGGTTGCAGTGCCAAAGGGGATCACACTCCTATGTGCTACTGCGGTGACAATTGTAAGCTTGTCAAGTGCAACGTTCTCGGGTACTGCTACGGGATGAGGTTCTTCATGTGCGTGAACTACGAGCATGACCCCCTCCCACCATGTCGCAATGTTAGACCAAAGTAAGAACTAAATTACCATAAATAATATGTCATTGCTATTTTATTATGTGCTAACTTGTCTTTGAAAAAAGACTCCACCTCCTCTCTGTGATTTTATGCAGTGGCTAGATTGTGAGCAGTCAACAAGACAAGCGTTACGTCGAGGAGGCGGTCGTTCCGTGAGAGGTGGCAAAGGATGGTTGAGGCGGAAAAACAAGAAGAAAAACGTAAGGAGCGGCAGAGAAAATTCGATTGGGAGATCAAAGAACGTGAAGCGCCGCGCCGTGAAGCGATAGAGAGAGAGAAGAGGGAGAGAGCTCCGCTAAGGATCTTTGGGCGGATGCTATGAGGAAGAAATACCCCCATGTACCCAGACGTAGAGTACTCTACTATATCCATAAAAATTATGATTTCATTTCATCATTCTCTAGAGTCGGGTTGTATCTTTAAGAACTTGATTTCGATGCATTTCAGATGCTGAACAAAAACTCAGTATTAGGGTGTGTTTTACATGAATCAGCACCAAACAAAGGAACACATAGGGTGTGTTTTTACGTGAGTCCGCACCAAGCAAAGGTACCTAGTACTAGGGTGTGTTTCCTCTGAGTCACGCCGTTTCTTGCCTCGGATCGAATGGCCCACCGTCCGACCGCTTTATTGCCTACATATATGTGAGCACTCTTCTCCGCCTCACTTCACAACACAACAAGCACCAATGAGTTCTGGGATCGGGATGATGATGATGACTCCTCGGTCCAAAGACGTGGAGCCGGCAAGATCCGAGTTCAACAAAGCAATTTTCCGGTCTTAGACAAGAGAGATTTCAAATCCATACGTGATGTTAGAAAGTACGCACCAAATCAAAGCGGTGAACTGGCCAAGGTGTGCACGGTGAGTTACTGGTGATGCAAAGTTTATCGAGGATGGGACAACTCGTCGACGCTTCGGCATTGCTCACGAGCATGGGTAAGCAAAACTCCTTGACCTCATCCTTCATCATTTTATGATTTACTAATGTAATCACGGTTTCTCAAGATCTCAACAACCAGATAACTGCGGTTTCGTAATGGGTGGATCCCCCTATTGACCCGTATCAACGATTACATCAACTACCTCGAGGATGTTGTCATCTTCAACGAGGCAAGAACTCGCGTCGGCATTGGCTTCTCCGGATCCGACATCTACCAACGGCGACGACGGACCGTGACCGGGACCAATGGTGGTGAAGACGAACACCGGGTGTGAGGACGAGTTTCGTTGTCCGTACCCACGAGAAGAAAGACAACACTCCACCGCGGCAACTCCACCCCGCCACCATCCGATCCAACTCCACCCCGGTACTACATGCCCTCCAAAGACTCGGCGGGTCTATGATGTCCGGGTTCTCCGGGTACTATTCGATACAACTAGACTACAATATTGTAATCGTTTATCTAAATTCCCTAAGGCACGTTAGGACTAGCAGCGGCACAAAGTTAGGTACTTGTGTCGACGTGCCATTGCTTGTTTCGTAATTCGTCGTTAAGTATTAATGGTTCGTCGTTTTATCAATGCTTCAAAAATTGAAAATCACCAAAAAAAAACCTAACACCGCAGCGCATGGCGGTAGGTCCATACATCATACGTCGTGGCTGCTTGGCGCTACTGGGCCACGCTGCCTCGGCGGTAGACTCACCGTGGCGTGGCGTGACATAATGCCGTGGCCCGCGACGGTATGTCCCTCGGCCCATTTGGCGCGCTCCTACCGCCGTACAGCGTTATGTCCCTCGACGCCGTGGACCACGGCGGCAGATGTATATTTCTGCAAAATTTCGGACGGACCATATATTTTTGCAAAATCGAGGTAGTATAACGTAGGTACTAGGTAGGGCACTGATGATGAGGTTGTCTAAATAAGAGCAACTAAGCCCACGCCTGGCTCGTATACTGTCTAGCTGCTGAGGAATCCTCCTCGACAATTGTGGTGCGGCCGATGCCGATCCTCGCCGAGACGTACAGACGGCAATGAGGACGAACGAGTTTGAGGCGGCGAATAATCCTTCTTCTCTGTTATGTTGCTGGTAACTCCTCACCGAGAGGTGCAGGTCATCAAGAACCGCCGCCTAGCCGCTGTGATCAAGGCTGCACTTGTAAGTAGTGCTTCGATCTTGTCTCACTGAATTGCCGATTATTCGTTGAACATATTCTACTGGATGCTTTGCTTCATCAGTTATCCCCTGTGATTGATTGCTCAAATATTCTCGATTTATATAATTTTTCAGTGCTTTATTAATAACTACCCTGTGCTAAGGGAACACTGTATGCTAGATGCTGGTCCAAGATATTGTTTTTCGCTGATTCGTTCTGAATTATTTTCTTTACTTAGCAAACGATTTATTTGTACTTAACTACTTATAGAGTCATGTTTCTAGAATATAATTCACGTTGTGTTTTGCTTCTTTCTTCCAAATCTGACCGGAAGAAATTTTGATGCTGTTATTCTGACACACACAAGCTAGTTTCAAACCTTTTCCTTTCCATCTGATTTACATGCACTCTGTTATACAATAAGAAGTATTATTGATTTGACCATCATTGTTATTCAAGTTTTTTTTTTGCATTCAAGTTAAGATATCTGAAATTAAAGGACCTGCTTATAGACCAACAAATTTAAGTTGAATTGATTATTGACCATTCTCCTGTACCACCACACTATTTTTGAGTTGATTCCATTGTCTACTATTTATGTGTTTGGAATTCAAGTTGAAATTGCTTTTTAGGTTATGCATTGGTTTGGTGCGCTTGCAAACTCATATTCGCTGTCACTGCGGACCAATATATAGTGCTTGTAGTTATTCTGCAAATGAATAGTTATGATCTCTTTTCTTCGATTCAAACATCATTCGGAGCCATTATAAGTTTGTAACATACTGTGTTTACTATTTCTTTGCAGGTCTGGTCGTTCTCGATTTCTGTTTTCATCGCTGCATCAATCACTATTGTGACGGACGGTCTTAAATTATGGATGGCAATGGGGATAATGGGGTTCATGACGCTCTGCTTTCTAGTGTTTTGGCGAACAATATCAGTTTATAGGGATGCTTATAATAATAATAATGACAACGTTACATGCCCTGCTAATAGTGATGTGGTGCTAATAGTGATGTAGTCGGTAATAATATAGCTTTAGAGAAGATGTCAGATAATGTATAATAAGGGTGTTTTTCAGAAAACCATATGTTTGCAGAACCCGCAGAAAACCGTAAAGAGGTTGTATCCAACACTATCTGAGCTAGGTCTGGGCAAAATACTCGATACCCATTACCCGTACCCGAATTACCCGAACCCGAGGTACCCGATTTCAAGTTCGGATAGTGATTGTGATTACCCGAAATTAGTTTGGGTAATTCGGGTAATACATTCTGGTACCCGAACTGCCCGAAATTTGCCTTTGTCTTTGTATTTATTCACGTGTTGTTAGTTGAATACTTGAAATTATCACTTTATTACAATATAATTCTCTTAGTTTGAACAAGTGACTATAATATACTATTCTTCTCAACTTGTAGTTGAAATTCAACACAAACTACTAGTCTATGGAACATTATGTGTGTTTGAGTGTATACTTTGATTATATATTTCGGGTAAATTGGGTAACCCGAACCCGAACCTGATTTTTGCGGGTACCCGAACTTGCGGGTAGTGTTTTTCTAAAGCTGATATCGGGTAATGATTCTTCACCGAATTTCTAAAACCCGAATTACCCGACCCGAACTAATCGGGTAACCCGAACGCCCACCCCTAATCTGAGCTGACAATGTGGACCTAGAGAGGGATGTGTCGGCTAGTCGTTCTGGAACCACAATTAAGTGTTATCTATTTTTTTTTTTTGGCTGCAGTTACTTGATGGCCTCTTAAACCATTCTGGAGTTACTAGTACTTCACAAAAGGGCACCTTAAGATATACTAGTGCCAGCGCCGAGTTTTATTCTCAATCATCATACAAAATTATATTAGTGATCCCCACTAACTATTTCTCTCAACCCTCAAAGCTCCACATCATCCGCTGACGTCATCTGCACTCAATGCCCTTCCCCCTCCACCCTGCGCTGCAGACCACCGTCACATGTCCTTTGGATCCCTGCATGGTGACCGGTGAGTAATGACTTAGAAGCTGAAAGGAACAGCCACGATGCCGTTCCCCACAAATGACTGCTGAGTAATGAACATCTAATGCTTTGAAGCTGAAACGAACAGCCATGATGCCCATCCCCGGTTCCCCCACAAATAAATACTCCAGCCCCCGGCACAGGCAAGCAGGGTGGTGACGACGTTGTAGCGCCTATGGCGCGGTGAGCGCAGAAGAGAGGGTGATGGCCGGAGCAAGCACATGGCAGGGCTGCACGGTCAGCAGGTGGTCCCTGCCGTGGTCGTCCCGGTCGCGGCCGCCAACAGCCGAGCATGGGGTGGGTCTTGCACGGACCAGCGAGGAAGGCGTGGCCGGCCGCCGGTGAGGTCACGCAGGGTCAAGTGCGCGGCGACGGAGTACGACGAGCCAAGGACGGGGCGGAGCATGCAGGTCGCGGATGCCATGGCGCGGATCGACGATGTCGACATGGGTAGAGCTGGTGGGTGGTTGTGGCGTGATGGTGACCGTCCACGGGTGCGAGGCAAGGGGCAGGAAGGAGCTGCCAGTGCGAGCCGAGACGTGGTGGAGCCACGGTCGCAGGTTAGAGGCACGAGCGGCGCGTCGGCGCCCGGCGGCCGTCGCTGGAGATGAGGAACAAGATAAGAAAGGAGATGAACCGTACTAGGTGGTGTGTTAAAGATGAACCCTTGAGGAAAAAAAGATGAACCGTTGAGGAAATTGTCGATAGCCGCTGCGGCTGCCCTGGTAGTGTAGCCATGACCGTTATTGAAGTGTTATTTTTTGTTGCCTCCCGGACGCTCCTCGATCTTTTTTTTTTGACAAAACGCTCCTCGATCTTTGTTCTTCGCAGCGATGACCACACATGCACAACTATTACAGAATGCAGTGTGCATATGATTGTCCAGGCCCTTCATAATGTTTCTTGGTGACAGAACTTGGAATATTTGGCTTCAGTTCCTTCACGTCTACAATGAATTTTTTTATGATAATTCCTTCTATAAGAAAACAAAAATTGTTAATCTCCATATCCATTGTTAATCTTTCTTTTGGATGAGGTCTTATGTAAAATTTGTGAATTCACCATAGGTTTATGACTTCCATCAATTTTCGGTGATTATCAATAAAATGAACATGTTGTACGCAAAAGAATTTCAAATGATATTGCATGTAATCATCTTAGTGATTCTACTTTTTATTTAACTTTAAATTTTATTTTAAAAATTTCCGCAGCAACGCGCAGGTATCACACCTAGTTATTAAATATAATTATGCTTGTTTCGCAAAATGTGTTTTAGCGTTACTCTCTAAAACTTTATCTGGATAGGGTAAAATGTGTGATTAGTATATAAACTTAACGAGTGAAGGCGCTTAGGTTCATCATCTCTCATATTGTTCATTTGGGAACAACAACTTGGTCGGTAGGTGCGAATGGGTCACCGGGATGACACATGGGTAAAAAAAAGACCATGTAGGTAGCTTACATAATAACCAATGTTTTTTTAAAAAAAGTATAATCCTACAATTTATTTGAGTTGCATTCGTGTTCCCATGATTTACAAAATGTTGCAAAATCATTTTAGAAAAAATATAATATCATGAAAATTAGCCAAATTTTGTTAGTTGGAATAAAATATTGTAAATTCACATGCACAAGTATAAACGCAAAATATTGAGATTTTGATTTGTTGCTCAAATGGACAGTCGTAAACCACCGCACATATATATAACTCCTCAAATCAATTCCATTTGACTCCTTACTTGTAGTTTTGGACCTCAAATCATGAAGTTACACATAGCTAAAGTTTGGTTGGTAGCAATAAGTTTGTTCCGGCCTCTTGGCTTTATTGCCTCTCAACTCAAACCATGTCCGAGTTGTTGACGATAGATATTTCGGCAGGGGTGGTCGCGCTCGAGATTTTATTGCGTAATCTGACCCCCAACCTCTCTGATGTGCACTGAACATCATTAATCTGACCCCCTAAGCCGTTGCGGCCGCTCCTGGGACGGCTCGCTGCTGGACCGCCAAAGGGGCTTCCTTCGGTGCCCTCTGCCGTCGCTGCTGCCGGGGCCGCCGCCTCCCGTGGCGCCTCACCCGCTTCTCGACGACGGCCTCGACTTCTCCTCGCTCAAGCCGACCATCTGCGCCCCCTCCCCGCCGACCACGTTGACTACGCCCGAAGATCGCTCCCCGCTGTCTTCCCGCTGCTCCTACCGGGTGGTCGGCTCCCCCTGCCGGCGCCCATCTCGGGCGGCGGCCCCTCCCCCTGTGCCGGCGGCCGTTCTGCCCCAACCTCTGCTGGTGCCCGCTGCCCTCCCTCCCGCCGGCGGCCCCAGCTCCCCCCTCTTCTTGGGGTCCGCGGTAAGAAGGTGTGGATCCTTCGTCGGGTTGTAGTCGCCGTCTAGGAGGCGAGGTGGTTCGGGCAGCTCTGTTTGATCCCGGAGACGTTCTGCCGTGGTCTCGGCTGCCGCGGTTCCCTGCACCTGCCCTAAGCTGTCATCGCCGAAGTTTCCTGCTGTGTTCTCCATCGCTTTGCTCTCGCATTCTTGCTGTGGCCGGCTGGGTGGATTGGCTGCCGAGGCCTGGGTGAAAACCCTGTCTAGCCGGCCAGACCGACAATGGTTGCGCTCTCCCGTAACTTACCCTGCTGGGGGCTTTGTCGCGATCTCTGTACGCCTTGGTTTGCCAGGTGAAGACCTGGCCTGCCCCTTTTGTGGGTGGGCGGACGATGGCGGTGTTGTCGTCGCTCCCTTCCTGAAGGCATCGTCCTGCGGAACCTCCGTTTCGGCCGCCGCTACTGCAAGGTGTATTGCGAGCGGTGATGTGCGGGTCTCCTCGGTGTTTATCTGTGCTCTACCCTGGTTGTCCGGAGGGCCCTTCTCTCCTTTGTACTCCTCTCTGCTCCTAGTGGTGGTCCGCCTTGTGGTGGTGGTGTGGGTTCTTTTCTTTTTGTCTGTTCGCTTCAGTTGTAACCTTCATGTTTTCTCGCTCTTTGGGGGTTCTCCCACTGCGGCGCTTTGTAACTCTCTCTTCTCTTAATGAAAAACGTGTTTTGCACGTCTTAAAAAAACATCATTAATCTGATCGCTGACCCGGTACCATCAAATAGATTCTTCAATAATTCAGCCGTGTCTTTTTCAACCGTGTTCGTTGTAAATAATAAGCTGGACGTTAGTTATACTCCCTCCGTCCCATAATAAGTGTCATCCTAACTTTTGAAAAAAATCCCACAAAGAATGCAATTCTAGAAAAATAGATCTAAACCTTCCAAACTAAGTGGTCAGATCTGATTTGCATGGCAAAACTTACTGCATTTGGCAAACAAATAAGGGTATTAAAGTCTTTTCATTCCACCACTAATCTGTCTTAAAAAAATTAGATTGCATTTATTGTGGGACGGAGGGAGTATATTATTACTGCTACTCTGAATTTAATTACCGTTAGTTGTGGTTATGTGCAACTAACGGCAGATTTCTACAGGAAGCGGCAGGTTTCTGCATACCGGTCAGACTGAAGAGAAAGACATGAAGCAAGGATGCTGTCACACCCAGTTTTAAAGGCAAAACCGAATGCATAGATCACGGCGGTGGATCAAGTTACACACACGCAATGACATTGTGAATACCAAAATCAGTTCCACACGAATAAAGAGTTATTACATGACCAAAAGTCTTAATCGAATATAAATAACGAGTTCTCGCAGCGGATAGAGATGCCTCCACAGGACTGAAAGACACGCACCTAGAACTCACGGAAGTCACCGGGTAGTCTTCAAATCTCTCCCGATCCGAGCAGCAATCCGGGTATTGTAGATACAAGAAAATAGACAAAGCGTGAGCACGTGCGTACTCGACCAAGGGAAAACAACATAACATGCATGGCCATATGGTGTTTGGCTAGGGTTCAAGCAGTTTAGCATTTTAGTTGGTCAAGTTTTATTAGCAGCATATTTACTAAAGAGTGTAAGTTTATACCAACCCACAATTAATAAAACATAAGCATCATAAATAAAGATAGAACAACGATTTAACATTTAGGTTCCATAACTTAGTCATGTGAGGGTCCAGGCCACTCTTGACCTTGAGCACGGCTAATCGATTAGTTTTACACTGCGGAGGTTGTACACTTTCACCACAAGCAACGTAAAAGCTCCGAAGAACTTTGAACCCAACCATGCGGTGTTTGCAAGGCACCATACCACACTACCGAGGTGTGGTTGCATAGGGACGCTACATGGCCTTTACCAAGGTTCCCTAGCAAGTTATGACCCACAAGGTCCGGGATCGCTTAGCAAGGTATAAAGTCCCTAGCGGTCGATACCCCACCATAAAAGAATAACTCACCCAGCTAGAGCGAGTCTATACCCAGCATCGCCGATCCCTTGTCCTTATCAGGTAAGATCACCCCAAGCTAAAGTTCCTAATTACTAAGCCAAGACCATTGCCCGTTAGTTCTTGTGGTTGTACTGTTTTCCTGGGTGGTTCTCCATGTTCCGATTAACATAACAAAGTGGTCTTGCAAAGTAAAGTAACATAAACCGGAACATAGAATGTAAAGGTATCCAAGTTTGATTAATACCATCCCAGTTAAGCATGCTAAGCCATAGCTACCATCAATATTAATTTAATTAACCCGGTTACAAGGTAAGGGTAGCGAAAGACTAGGCATGATCCTTAATAGGTTCCCGTCAAGTTAATGCAAGCAGGGAAAGTAAATATAGTGAATTTAAATGCATGTTATGTAGGACAAGTGGGCATGCATCAAGGGAGACTTGCCTTCAACAAGACTGCTGCTCAAACTCGCGGCGTCTTGATCTTCAAAGCCTTCAACGCTTCACTCTCTACGCCCACAACATTCACATACAAGCATACAACAAGAATAAATGAGAAACAATCATCAAACAGTACTAACAGAATAAAACAGAGGCATAAAACTAATCTACGCTTCGAGACGATCGCGTGGACATAAAGAACGCTAAAAACGGAGCTAAAACGACCAAGATACGCACTAAAGAGGGTGTAAGGACTGAACTGTAAAGAAAACTAAAGGTTCGGGCGAAACATAACAAAGGACCTAATCAGAAGGAAACTCGCATGCGGAAGGGTATTTTGTGAAATCCGAGAAAGCATAGGGGTTTTCGCAAAATCGCTAGGGCTGCCGGGTTTGAGTATTGACTCGGGTTGGATCTAATCCAGCCCGTTGGATCTTGATCCAACGGCCGGCGGCGGCTGCTGGAGCAAGCGGCTGCGCGGGTTAGATCAGGGGCGCTGGATCGGAATCCAACGGCTGTGGACGCGAGCAAGCGGCGCCGGCCGGCGGTGACGGCCGACGGCGGCGGCCGGCGCGGCGGCGGGCTCACCGGCGAAACCCGATCTAGGGTTCGGGCTCGGTTCGATCGCGGAAAACACCGGGGTGAAGCGGCGAGACAAAGCCATCTAGGGCGGCGCTAGCAGCTAGGACGCGGCAGAGACGGCACACGGCACGGCGGGGCGGGGCGGCGCGACGGCGAAGCTCCGGCGAGCTACTGCGGGCGACGTGATGCTCGGGGACGTCCACAAGCGGCGCGGTGACCTCCTCACCTCCTTGCGGCGTCTCGGGCAGCTCCTCGGCAGGCGGCACGGGCGGAAGGAAGCTGTGGCGGGAGGCGCTAGGGTTTCGGTGGGCGGCGGAGAAGGCGGCGGCTAGGGTTTCAGGTAGGGGGGTCCAAGGGGTGGCGGCGTGACTTAAATAGCCCGGAAGACCGTCCTCGACGTGCGGGCCAAGCCAGCCTTGTGTGGTCGGACTCGGCCAGGGAGTCCGAGCGGGACACGCGCGGGATTGGGGATGACAGGAGGGCCCGCACATCATTCTCATTGCTGAGAGGAGCGGCAAGGCGGGCTGGCGGCGGCGTTGTGGGCCGGCTGGGCCGAGGTGCGATGCTGGGCTGCGACGGGGAAAAGGTGAAGCGGGCGCGCAGCGGACCAGCCAAGAAAAAGGAGGGCGGCGGGACGCCTTCTTTGGACCGAGCCGGAAGAGGGAGGGTTAAGGAAGAAAGAGAAAGGGTTTTGCATTTTCAGAAAAGACACAAACAAATGAATTCAAACTCGAATTTGAATTCAAACAACCAAAAGCAATGCGTCGGCATGAATGCAACAATAAATTCCTATAGTTCATTTATTTTATTTTAGAAAATCTTAAATGCCTAAAAGAAATTAAATGCAACCCTATGATCCTTAGGAGCATAAATAAAGGTTTCTAACAAATTTTATTCAAAACTCAAATTTGTAAAATTAGGGTGTTACAGATGCATGCATGTGTCTCGAGTCTCAACTCTCGACTGCATGGTGATCGTCCGATCCGAAGATGTTGCAGGAGCAGGTAGCGCCAAAACCTTTCCCACCCGTGCGAATTTTTTTTATATTTATTTTGTCATGATTTTCGAAAAATAAATGGTCGAATCAAAATTTTCGAGAAATGTACATCTGGCGCCGTACCCCACGGCGGCAGGAGTTCCCGCCGTGGGGCACGGCGTTAGGGGTGACGCCAGCAGTGGCGGTCTTGGCGGTGGGGCGAGTTCTGCGCCGTGCCTGCGGCGGCAGGATTGCTACCGCCGCGGCCCACGGCGGCAGGAGCCTAGCGCCGTGGGCCACGGCGGCAGCGCCGCGCCTATATAAGGGGCCGAGCCCCTGCCGCCGGCCCCTCACTCCTCCCTCACTCCTCCAAATCTTCGGCTTTTAACCCTTGAGACGCCGAGGTATGTTTCTAAATTTAGTCCAGTTTAATTAGTATAGTTAGTTAGTTTAGTTAACTTAGATTAGTTAGTTAGTTTAGTTTAGAAATTTATTTTAGTTAACCTAGTTTAGAAATTTAGTTTAGTTAACTTAGGTTAGTTAAATTGATATAAATTTCATAGAGAATAGTTTAAATTCACATAATTTGTTTTAATTCATTTTAAATTTGTGGAAAATGGTTATAATTGACATAATTAGATTAAATTGCTATAAAATTTGTAGAAAATTATTTAAATTCACATAATTCGTTTAAATTTGTTTTAAACTTCTAGAAAATGGTTATAATTGACATAATTTGATTAAATTGCTATAAAATTCGTAGAAAATTATTTAAATTCACATAATTCGTTCAAATTTGTTTTAAACTTCTAGAAAATGGTTATAATTGACATAATTTGATTAAATTGCTATAAAATTAGAAAAATTATTTAAATTCACATAATTCGTTCAAATTTGTTTTAAACTTCTAGGAAATGGTTATAATTGACATAATTTGATTAAATTGCTATAAAATTTGTAGAAAATTATGTAAATTCACATAATTCGTTCAAATTTGGTTTAAACTTCTAGGAAATGATTATAATTGACATAATTTGATTAAATTGCTATAAAATTTGTAGAAAATTATTTAAGTTCACATAATTCGTTTAAATTTGTTTTAAACTTCTAGGAAATAGTTATAATTGACATAATTTGATTAATTTGCTATAAAATTCGTAGAAAATTATTTAAATTCACATAATTCGTTTAAATTTGTTTTAAACTTGTAGGAAATGGTTCTAATTCACATAATTCACATAATTAGTATAATTGGAAAAATTGATTAAATTATGTTTTTTGCGCTTATGGATCACCGAATACGTACTGGTAGGAGTTGTTCGACGAGGCGGTGGACCGGCACCACCGCTCATACGTGTCGGCTGTTCTCGGACGTCCGCTCGACACGATACGTTCTTGGACGACTCGCACGCGTTGATGCCGATACACCAGCGGTGGATTCCGAAGTACGTAATTCATATTTATTATTTATTTCTGTTTCTTTACAATAGTAATTACGTTAGGTAAATTAATATTTTTTACCGCAAGACTTCTCCTGCGCGTTGGTCGAGGGGACAGCTACGAGCCGAGGTTTCCGGGCGGAGCGGTTCACGCGGTTCAACTCTGACGCTCACGTGATCGCGCGTTCATGGACCGGTGGCGACGAGACGACACCGCGTTCCACTTCCCCGTCGGCGAGATGACTCTCAGTCTGGAGGACGCCGCGATGTTGGGAGGACTGCCGTGTCTTTGGCGATGGGGCGGTCGACATCCCCGCGGCGTGGCGGGCTGACTTCCTTGCTCGGTTCGCGAACGTTCCTCGGAACGATCGCGCGCCGGCGCCGTACGTGCCCTTCGTCGACACCCACGGGCCCACCTGGACTTGGATCCAGATTCCGACGTGATTCTAACTCTTATTTTCAACGCGTTTGTATGCATTTTAAGCGAATGTGACGACGGACCTTTGTGTGTGCGGTGACTACATGGCGGACGATGCGCGACCACACGTCAGACAGGTTTTTGGAGGTCTACCTGCTCTGGCTGTTCGGGTGGGTGCTGTTCTGCGAGTCAGCGGGAGACTCCGTGTCGCGGTGCATGATCCCCTGGGCTCAGAGGATCGCCGACGCACCGCCGGCGATGCCCCGGATCAGGCGCGTGCTTCGGCGCCTACTCGGGGTCATGTTCGGCAGGCCGAGGCGAGTAGGGAGGCGATCCTCTGGGTGCCCTCTCCTGCTACAGATGTGGATCCACGGTTCGACAGGTCGGGCCCAGACGGACCTCCTGAGACGAGCCCGGCCGACGGCACCGACCCAGCGGACCTCCCCACCATGGGTTCTCTGTGGTGTCTCCGGAAGGTAATGACCTCCCTTTACGTGATTCTTCGCGTTATGAGTTCTGTAGTTCGATTCACTTAACTTTTCTCGTTCTTTGCAGCACGTTTGGGCTGGGGAGCAGCCGAAGAAGGCGTATAAGGACTTCGTTGGGCAGATCGACCGGATGGTCGATGCCCAGTCCGATGACGCCAGACGCTCCCGCCATGGTCGCCGCCTGCGCACCACGTGGGGCTCTCGTCCTCGTGCTCCCGAGACCAGCGTCTTGGATGACGGGCGACGATCGGTCTCGACGCCCACGTCGAGTACGCCGTCCACCGGGTGATGAGGATTCGGCCTCTTCCAGTGCGCCGATGCATTCGCTACCGCGCCACGCGCCGCCTACCGCGCAGTGAGCTACACCATTTGACGGTTCTAAGTATTTTCGTTACAAATATTCAGTTATAATTTTATGTTTCATGTTCTATATGTGGCGTAGTGGGTGTCCGCGGCGCACGAGCAAAACGTCGTCACCGAGCACCGCCTTCACGACGCGCCGCGCCGGTAGCGTACCTTGATGGTACCTCCCGAGGGGCAGCGGACGCGGTGACGTCACGCTGCTACCCCGCCACCGCCACCTGTCCGGACCACCGGCGACGTCTGCCCGGATCTGACGGCGTGTGCTTGGCGCCGACCGCGCATACGCGGCAGTAAGCTACGATACTGCAAACATATTACATTCATATGACTTTTCATTATAACATGTGTTTCTAATTTTGTGCGCAGCACGACGTGCTGGCTGAGGTCGTGCGGCTCGCATCGGCGCGATGAGGTTGCTTCCGGGGCCTCGGGAACCGGAGCACGTACGAGAGGATCATCGCTGCTGCCATGAGGTACTCCGCCGTCGTGAACTACGCCGGGGCCGTAGAGATTCCTCTCCTTCCGCGCCACCAGTGCCTCGAGCTCCACCTCGGCCGGAGCCGATTCGGCGCGCCACCTTTGCCGGCGGCTTCTCGGCTCCGAGGGCACAGCAGCACCTACAGGCGCAGGGCCCGCACACCTACGTGCAGCGGCCGTTTGCTCCCCCCGGCGCAGGTACTTTCAGTAGACCTTATTTTCAACTAATGCACGCAATTATTGTGCGTTTGTGATTATACTATATTCTAATCGTACAGGGCGACCGCCGCCTTTTCCGACAGCCGGGCCTCGGCACAGAACCGCGCCGATCTATGCGCTAGGAGGTTTCACCGACGGCCTTCGATTTCCAACAGATATTCCTTCGTCGTCCACTCCGCATATGGTCCAGCCTACTTTCGACACGTCCACCGAGGACAGGCCGAGGAAGAGTTTAGGTACAATGACATTCTCGCGACCATGGATGCCGCCCCGCAGCAGGCCGAGGAGGCACAGTTGACACAGCCACCACCGGTTTTGACTCGCGTCAGTTGACCGGCGGCGGGCGGCTGGACGGAGCGGCTGCCGGCCGGCGGAGCGGCTGCCGGGCGGGCGACACCGGATCTGCAGGCTCGTAGCGCGGCCATGGCGACACTGCCTCCGGCCGGCTAGGACCGCGGGTGGTCGTGGCACGACCCCGGACGTATGGACCGGGACGGACTGGTGGCGCTAGAGTGTTAGGGAAGAGAGGCGCGCATTTAGATGTAGTACTACTTTTACCATGATTTTGTATAAACTATTTCCATCTACTCGTTGATTAGGATATTCCCTTGTGATTATGCTTACACTTATTAGGTTTGTCGTTTTAAAAGGTTAAAAGTGTTTTAAAAATGAAAACGCCCCTGGCCGTGCGCCGTGCCCCACGGCGGCAGAGACTTAACGCCTTGGGGTAGTAGAGCCGGCGGGAATGGCGCCAGATGTACATTTCTCAAAAATTTTGATTCGACCATTTATTTTTCGAAAATCATGACAAAATAAATATAAAAAAAAATTCCATCCGTGCAAGCAGGCAGCAGCTCACTTTTAGACGTGCGGGTTGGGCTTTCGAGTTGTACTAGAAGGGTAAATCTGCTTATACGAAAAATGTTGAAATAATGTTGGAATCATGTTTTCTAGAGAAGATGTGATATGCGTGATGGGTGAATAGTATCAATTTCACTCCTCTTTTGCCCCTCTAAACAGAGCAAAACGCAGATTAATAACAAAACTCATTTCATAATTTCTGGTTAAAATCGCGAGACGAATCTAATAAACTTAATTTTGTCATGATTAGACAACATAGTGATACAGTAAATAATCTCTATGAGAGATTAATTAGTCTTAATGGATTTGTCTCGCGATTTCTCGTACATCTGTGTAATTAGTTTTATAATTAATATATATTTAATACTCTTAATTAGTGTTGAAAAAATTGCAAAACCTTTTCAACCAATTTTTTTTCACAACTAAACACGGCCATATTTGCAAGTACAAAGAAAAGATTGATGTGGCAGATTCGCTGCTCCACCATCTTCTGTCGCTGGCAGTGTTTTTTTATCCGACCGGACCGACCGAACCGCCGCCCTCCGATTCCGGCTAACCGGTCCGGTTTGACCGGTTACCCAAAAAAATCGGTTGAGTTCGAATTTCAAATAAAAAATCGTAGTTCAAACGGTTTGGACCGGTTAGCCGGCTGGTTAGCTCTGGTTACCGACCGGTTAGCTCCGGTTACCGGGGTTTTGACAAAAAAAAATCGACGCAGTGAAAAATTTAGCGTATCTTCAAATTTGAATTAAAAAATTGGAAAATAAAAGTTCAAGGTGCGTAGAATCTAATGGTGTCAAAGTTTTTCAAATATTAGTGCATTTAGTATTATTTTTGGGCATTAGAAGTTGAACCGGCCAATTTTTTTTCCTTTTTCTTTTTTGGTTGAACTTCTAATACCTGCAAAGTATACTAAATGGACGAATTTTTGAAAATTTTTGACACCATTAAATTCTACACACCTTGAAGTATTTTTAAGATTTTTTTATTTTTTTGAATTCAAATTCACATTTTGAATTTGGGCGGTTGGATACCGGCCGTAACCGGAACCGGTCCGGACCGGTTACCGCGGTTAGCCGGCCGGTTCCCACCGGTTTTTTTAACCCTGTTCGCTGGTCGATCGAGCAGCTTTGATGTTGGGCGGCATGACGCGGACTCGGAGCTGAACCCATTCATCCATGATTTGGTGGGAAAAAGCAACCATCTAATGGTGCACAATAGTTTTCAAACGATTTTGCATTACCCGGATCAAAGAATGAACATCAAGTTTACTTTTAGTTTGCTCCCAATCGAAGCTCCAAATAAACCGTACATACGTGTCAGCTACATCTCCAACCAACCACGCACCCACCAAATTTCATCATCCTTGCATGTTTACACACATCCTCTCTACCACCCACACACAACTCAATCAAACTTACATACAGTGGCGGATCTAGAGCATGTTATCGAGGTCAGCTGACCCCGATAACTTCCTGAAAATAGCACTAAACATTCTCTCATTCACCTGCAAATCACTCTTAAAATAGTAAATTAATGCATGTTTGACTCCATCACTTAGAACTTAACCCCGATAACTTAATATCCTAGATTCTGCTTACATACACTTTATAATTCCACATGTTCTTCCCAATTTCCCAAATTCAAATACAAGACACCCGCCACCAGGCCACCACGACACCCCCTCACGACGACGCCTCCGCCGCCGGCGCCGGCACCGCGATGACACTCTCCACCTTGGGCACCTCGACGGGGAACCTGTGTATCTCCTCCACCCACGGGTTGCCCACCTTCTCCTTGGCCGGATTAATAGTCCTCATCGCCCTCCACACGGCGCTGTTGCACTTGAACCCTGACCCGAACGCGATCTGCCACGCGCGGTGTCCCTTCCTCACCCTTCCCTGCGCCTCCGTGTACGCGAGCTCGTACCACAGCGAGCTGCTGGACGTGTTCCCCCACCGGTACAGCGTCATCCGGGACGGCTCCATGTGCCACGCGCTGAGGTCCAGGTTCTTCTCGATGGTGTCGAGCACCGCCCGTCCCCCGGCGTGGATGCAGAAGTGCTCGAACGCCATCTTGAAGTCCGGGATGTAGGGCTTGAGCGACCGGAGCCCGAACACCTTGCGCCCGACGAGGGACGCCAGGAACAGGATCTGCTCCGACATGGGGAGCACGAGCGGGCCGAGCGTCGTGATGTTGGTCTTGAGGGCCTCGCCGGCGACGGCCATGAGGTCCTTGGACAGGGCGACGCCGACGCGGCCCGTCTCGTCCTCCTCCTGGAACACGCAGCGGTAGGCGCGGTCGTCGGCGCCGTGGTGGGTGCGGACGGTGTGGACGAGCTGGTACTTGGCGCGGCGACGGTCCGCGCCGCCGCGGTTCGTGAGGAGCACCGCGGCGCCGCCCATACGGAAGAGGCAGTTGGACATGAGCATGGAGCGGTTGTTGCCCCAGTACCAGTTGAGCGTGATGTTCTCCATGCTCACCACCAGCGCGTACGTGTTCCGGTGCACCTGCAGCAACAGCCATTATTTCAGAGGTCGGTCATTAGGCCTTCTCCAATGAGAAGAGCTATCTGAGCAGCGCGTAGCTACAGAAAAATTGATACAGTGATTGCTCAACAGAATTTCGATACCGCTGCTGTGAGGGAGTCAGGCCTAGGGAAGTGTTTGAGCTAGCGCGGACGGAAGAGCTACTGACAGATTTTTTCACTGTTCATTGGATTATAAAATTCTAAAAGCTAGCTATGAGTCTCCCGTTGGAGAGGGCCTTAACTTTGATAAGCTATCACGACTAGTCGTCGTCGTCGTGTCGCCGCCGGCGGCGACGACCCATCGCCCCAACCAACGGAATTAATGACGGTCGACGACGGGGAGTGTTAACTCCGCGAGCTTTCTGTCAGATGGCTGTCGTCGTCATCAATGGGACTCAGCAACAGGGCAGCAGCTCAGCAGGTGGATGCATGGCCTGAACTGCATTGATGTGGACGGGCGACCCGCCGGCAGGTCGCCATTAACGTTACGAGAGAGAGAGAGGGGAGCACGGAAGAAGAAGAACAGTGGTTGCTCTTGCTCAGCTGGTGATTGGCCATCAGCTGCTCAAATCTGATCGCACACGTCGACGGGCGTTCTAGACGCTTCGTGTGTCCGGATCATTTTCGGACGATTCCGGGTTAACGAACGTCGTCAGAGAGTGTATAAATGTGCACGGACCCATTGACAGTTACTGCGATGGCGGCAATCTGCTGAAACCGGCAGACTTGGCCTGTTCGTTTGGCTGGTGGCTGGTGCTGATTTGTTACGAGAAAAGAAGCTGCGGCTGGTTCTTTGGTGGCTGGTTTGTTACGAGAGAAAATCTGGCGGTGGTGATAAGCCAAACGAACAGGGCGTTGGTCGTCCCAGGAAAGATGATCTGTTCCGGTTCGTCCTAATATGGTTATTAGGGCATGTACAGCCCGTCTACAGAGGGCGTCTATAGAGCAGTAATTTTGCAAAACAGTCCCCGCGCGTCCCTACCGACGGCTCACGCGTCGCTACATCAGCGACGGGTCGTCCGTTCGACGCGGCGACGCGTGACGCCAGGTGGAAAGCATCTCCACCGAGCGACGCCACCCCTGGATCCCGCGCTCCTCCCTCCCCTGCCAAAGCTCGGCAGCGGCTCTTCGCCAAACCAAAGTAGTGGCGGGAGAGGGCGGAGGGGGAGAAGCGCCGACGGGGAGAAGAGGCTGCAGATCCGCCGCTCCTCCACCTCTTCCCGGAGCTCTAAAGCCCGCTAGGAGGAGACGCCGGCGCTGCTCGATTCCGGTCAGGAGGGACCGCAGATCCGGCACCGGCGGGGAGGTGGGCTGCAGATCTGGCAGCACAGAGCCCTACTGCGCGCCGCCCGCCTCGGCGAGCCCGCAGCCTGCTGGCGGGGATCCAGGGGCGCGGATGCTCTCCCGTCCTGCCCGGAGCTCCGTCGCCGTAGCTCGAGCTTGGGACGGCGAGAAGTGAGGACTGGCGGAGGTCGAGCAGTGAGGGTCCGCAGATCCGGTGAGGTCGGCCGCTTGCCAACCCTTCTCGGAGCTCCACCACCGCAGCTCGTGCTCCCAATTCCATGCCTGAAGCTCCGCCGCGGCCGTCACACAGATCAAGCTTCCCCGCCGCGACTACCTCGCGGCAAGCCTTCCGTTTCTTTCCTGCTGCTCCCTCCCCATCTCTCTGATTCCCTCATCTCTCTCCTGGGTGGTTTCTTGGAAAAGCTGGGAGGGAGAGATGGAGAAAGCGGCGGCGGAGGGAAAGGAGAGGTGCGACTTCCTGCTTGCTCGGTGGCTGTTGCTAGTGTGCTCCTGCTCAGTGGATCGGTGGAAGAGAAGAGCCAGAGAGAGAAGAGAGCAGAAGGGTACAGAGAGATCGAGAGACAGAAAAAGAATGGAGAGTTGCTATTGTGGGGTGGCTGTTTTGTCAGCCGGCTGTAATTCTTTCTTATATTTCTTTTTTTTCCTCATGTCATATTGGTAAAGATAGAACAGATGTACGAGGAGTAAAGAATACCAATTTGCAAAACTAGTTAGTGTAATATGTTAGCTTTTTGAATATGCCTTTATGTCATTTGTACTGATGATTTGAAAAATTAGACAACAATTTTACAATTGTATGAAGTGCATATAAATGACAATTCTAATCCAAACTTTGCAGAGACACTTCCTAGAAATTCAACTATCAAAGCTCGGTCAACACATAGACAACTCAAAAAGATCTAATTGAGCACATATGACAATATTATGAAAATAAGAAAAAATAGAAAACAAAGTTGTAACTATATATAATATTATTTTTATAATTTCTAAAAATTATCGTAATCATGTTTCTATTATTTATGCTTGATATCATTCAATCAAATAGCCACACTATGGTATACACAAGTGCATTTGTAGTTGACCTTAAGCTTTGTACAAAGTATTAAACATCTTACAGACTGCCTCTGTTTATGGGCTGTACGAGCGGGCCACGGGCGGACCGGGCCGGCCCGTTGGACATCTATACCATCACCAGACCGCACTCGCTCTGTCACTCTGCTCTCGAAACCTCCTAATCGCTGAACAAATCCCAACTAATCGCCAACGAATAACGATGATGAAGCTGGAACGAAGCAAGCTAATGGATGGATGGATCGGTTACCACATGCATACCTGGAGGAGCTGCTTGGCGAGGTCGATGGAGATGAGCCCGGCGCTGCACCCCATACCACCAAGGTTATAGCTGGCGACGTTCCCACGAAGCTTGTAATGGTTGACGATCATGGCGGACAGCGACGGCGTCGGGTTGAAGAGGCTGCAGTTCACGACGACGACCCCGATGTCGCGGGCCCGGACGCCCGTCTTCGCCAGCACGTCGTCGATGGCGCCGAACATGACGGCCTCGGCCTCGGCGCGGGCCTCCGCCATGCACGGGTTCGGCGGCGAGTTGAGCACGGCGCGCGGGAAGTATGTCCCCTGGCCCAGACCCGACCGCTCCAGGATCTTCCGCTGGAACCCCAGGTTGTCGTCCGTGAACACCCCGGCGCCTCCGACTGCCGCATGAACCTCTCCGTGTGACGACGTGCTCCGGCCCGGGTTTGTAGCACGCAAAGTCGAGGAGGTAGACGGCGCGCGGGCGGCGCGCGAGGTACACGGTGGTGAGGACGGCAGCGAGCGCGGCGAGGGCGACGGTGAGGGTGGGGTTGGAGGTGAGCGCGGAGTGGGCCGCGGCGGCGAGGTCGGCGGGGAGTGGCGCGAGAGGCGGAGGAGGAGGGCGGCGGCGAAGGGGCGAGGAGGAGGTACGGGAGGTTGGAGATGGCCAGGTGGTAGGAGAGCTTGAGCGGGCTCGGGCGGTGCCGGGCGTTCTTGATTACCGTGGTGCTGGTGGGGGAGGAGGAGGCCGTGGTGGCGGGGTCTGCTTGCTGGGCGGCGCTCATGGTGCTGGGAGCTAGCGTGGCAAGGCGCGCGGCGAGGCTAGCTAGCTGAGCTGCGGCGTGAGTGGAGAGGAGCCGATCGGAGTTGAAGGAGGAGAGGGAGGGAGGAGAGGGGTGTGAGTGGGCTTGGAAGGTGGGGTGGGGAGGTTGGGTTTGGATATATAGGGGTCGCCGGCGATTGGATGGGGAAGACGAAGACCGGGCGGGCACGGTGTGTGAAGGTTTGGGTGGGTGGAACCACCGGAGCGACCATTAAGACGGTGGTGGTGGTGGCGAAGGGTGGGCGGGCACAGTGCTCGGTGCCTTGCCTTCGGTAAGTTACCGAATCCCGGTCCGGTTGGGGCAGGGCCAGGCGAGGGTCCGAGTAAATGCGCGAGCTCACGCGTGTGTGAATGGGCATGGCCAGCCGGTGCAAGTTGGCCGCCGGCCTGACGACGCGCGCCGTTGGGTTCGAGAGGGTTTCGCCGTTGGTCAGGATCGAACCTGCCGTGCGCGAACGTGCATGCGCTGGACTGTTGCCGATGCGGCGACGCCTGCTGCTGGCGCTTGATTTTGGTTGCCTGCTTTCGCTTGCGCTCTGTGTTGTTGTGGTGCACGAGTACGTACGTGGCGTCGATTTTCCCTTTCCAAGCAGTTTCGCGAACGAATCGCGAGCCGGCAACGCATACGCACGCACGGGGGGCAGCCCAGCCGGCCTGAAGCAACCCACGGCGACGTGGATCAGCAGAGGGTATACGTGAGCCGTCCGGCGCCCGTTTTTTCCGCGCGGGCGCTCATCCATCCCCGCCCACTCTCTATCTCGGTCGAGCACGGAACGGCGCGGCTGATGCCACGGCCGGGGCGCCGCGTGTGGTGGTCGGGCGCCGATCGATATAAGACTGACCGCACCAAGATGCTCATCTGCAACCGCAAACAACTCGTATGCAGCAAGGAGAAAGAAGAATTCCGACACTAAAAAAAAAGCTTTCCAGCGGTATAGCAGATCTCGTCGCGCATCTGCCGGCGGCCGTTGGCTCCCGTGTGCGGTCGGAGGCCCTCGCCGGGGAGGGTGCCGCCTCCTCCATCATCGCGGCAACAACAGGATGGGAGAAGGTGCCGCCGGCCAGTTACGGGGCTCCAAGACCTCCAGCTCTAGCTCCGCCGCCGTTCGCATCTCGACCTCGGCCGAGCCAACTCGCCACCGGATCTCCGCCGAGCTGCCGCTTCTGCTCCGCCTCATGCCGCGGGAGGACGGGAAGGAAGCGGGCCTCGTCCGGCAACGCACAAAGAGGAGGAGAATGGCGTGGCCACCAGAGGAGGGTGGCCCCTCGAGCTTGTCGCCTGGAGGAGGCCGGAGAGATCCACGCGGCGCAAGGGGTGGCCGACGAGCTTTGCGGTGACGACGACGAGGAGCTTCTCTGCTCCCTTTCCGTCACTACGTCGACCCCTGCTCCGCCTTCACATCGACCTCGCAAGCCCTCGACAGCGCGGCTGTACACCTGCTCCGCGTTCGCGGCGACCTCGAGCTCCATCTCACTACCAGAAACTGGAGATTTCGTGAGAGTGAAAAAAAGTCACGAAAAACGGTTTTACTCTCATGAAAATAATGCGTGAGAGTACACCGTCACGCATAACTTGTCACAGTATTAGACTCATGAAATACACACTTTCATGAGAGTTCACCACTGATTCTTTTCATGAGAGTTCACCGTGACGGTCACTCTCATAAAAAGAGCATTGCCGTCAGATTTGCATCGTTATTTTCATGGCGGTTTTTTTATATATTTCGTGAGAGGCCACCGTCACGAAGTTATTTCGTGAGACTTGTGGCATTTCATGAGAGGCCACCGTCACCAAGTTATTTCGTGAGACTTATGGCATTTCGTGAGAGTCCACCGTCACCAAGTTATTTCGTGAGACTAATGGCATTTCATGATAGGCCACCGTCACCAAGTTATTTCGTGAGACTTACAGTATTTTGTGAGAGGACATTGTCATGAAGTTATTTCATGAGACTTATGGTATTTCGTGAGAGCTCAGTGTCATGGAATTATTTCATGAGAGCTATGGTATTTTCATGAGAGTCACACTCACACAATGAAATTCGTGAGAGTTTAAGAATTTAACAGGAAATATAGTATTTCATGAGAGCACACCATCACAAAAATATGTCCAGACCATCACAAAAGTATATTTTCATGAGAGTCAATGCCTGTCATGAAAATAACATAACACGAGCTGCTCAAACCAAATTTCAAATACACACATGATCCAAATGTCAATCCAACAAGCATATAATGCATATATATGTCTGATTCCAATTGCATTACATTCTAACTCCATCCAAGTGTCCAACCACTACATTAAAAGGCTGTCTTAGACATCCAACATGTTAAGTTCCAACACATAGTCCTAACCTTCCAATATTACAAGTTCCAGCACATACACATAATTACTACAACACCAAAAGAAGGACAAGGTTCCAGCACATACACATACTTACTCTATCCAAGTGTTTAAAGCATGGGCAAGCATGGCTGGTTAGCAAAAGAAGCCAAAAGGTTAGCAATGGTCAAGTTTCAGTCACATCCATTGCATTAGTTATCACTAATATCAGCCACACTGTCCTCATTGTGATTGCAGCCATCCTCCTCTTCATGGTTGCTCATGTCATCTTCACTGCCCCTCATGTCATCTTCACTGCCCCTCATGTCTGTTGACGGTGGAAATTCACCATTTCCAACCCTCAATATTCTCACATAAATGGAGGTATATGCATATTTCACTAGCATTTAGGTTTGAATAATGTAGTTCCACTTGTCCTTGGAGATTATTTGTATGTAGGTGATTTACCCCTTAAAAGAGATGGAAACTCAACTTCTATGAAGAAATCATGCCAACTCAGCTGAGGAGGTGGCTACCACCAAGGGAAACATGGCAATCCACGTCATTGATCCAGGGGAGGCACTCACCGACGAATCAGAGGACGCTACATGGACTTCACATGGATCAAAGGGCCCACCTCGGATACCAAATCAAGCCATGCACCGGGGATGGATCAGAGGGCCCACAGAGCAGCCACCGAGTGGAAAACCACCAGGTGGGGCCACCCTAGGGGGCCGGACGACCCTGGGATCGGCCGAACCGACCTAGGGGGCCCCATCCTAGCCCTCCACGTGGCAGCTCCCTATTGGTCCATTGCCTCACTCCCGGGTGTTTAGGGGCCATTTGGGCGTCCGAGCAAGCCTTGTCCTTGCCTATAAATAGAAGGGGAGGGGCTCCCATTTCTCACACACCACTCTCTCATTCTCCTCTCACTTTTAGTTTCCAAGGCTAGGGGGTAGGCTAGAGTAGCTTTTATTCAGGTTCCAAGTCCTCTCGGAAGTCTAGGTATGAGTTCTCTTTTATCTTTATTTCTTTGTATGACTTTGATCTACTTGATTATTCAGCTATTTCATATAAAGTCATGGTAGATCATATTCTTGATATGTTCTTGAGTTCATCCTCTGTTCATCATTTAGAGGCTCGTGTTCTTTGTGAACACTACCTTTTGATCCACTTGAAGGGTGATAAACTCCTTCCTTATGTGTTTGTTCATAAGTTAGAGGCTCGTGTTCTTCACGAACACGACCCTTTGATCTTATTGATTATACATAAGAGTTCATATCTGTTTGTATGTCTAGCCTTATTTGATCTTGTTAGATGGCATGAGAGTGTTGCATGAGGTCCGTGTTCAAGCTACGGTACTCGGTCTAGTTGACCGATCTTACGGTGGCTCTCACAGGTCACAATAGCCCGGGCCGGGTGGAGTCTAGCGCAACGTGGGCATGGTGCCTGGGTTGTCTCAGCTACGATAGTTATGAGCATACCCCCCGTAACGAGAGGTCGGTCCTCGGTGGTGACACTGTTGGATCCTTGGGCAACCTCCGCGTTAGGGTACCTGTAGGAGTCTAAAGTCTAGTTTCGCAGTCTTTGGTCGTCGCGGCTAGCTCCCCGTTTGTACCGGTGCTGAACCTTATCTCCTCATGCAATACTCATGCCCATCTCTTGTATCTTCTAGCTTTGTATGTTTAGTACATTAGAACCTAGAGCTAGCCTAAATATGTTCCCCTAAGTCATAGTGTGCTAGAGTAGAGGTAGATTTGAGTGTGTGTGTCACACTACCCGTATATCTTTATCTTACCCCTGCTTTGAGTGTGTTGTTTCCTATATCTATCTCTTGGTTTACATTCAGAGCAAAAACATAAGTCTAAGATATCCACCATTGCCTTCCACGGATACGATACCCTTGGAATACTCTCCTTCCTTGGGGAAATGCTACAATGGTTTATCCTGCGCTATGGATTAGTTCATGATCATTTAGATTAACCTTTGGCAAGTCTTGATGTTCACGCTAACCCGACGTCGTTAGTGTGACGTTAAGAAATGCCAACAAGCATTTCGGCGCCTGTCGGAAAGCACAAGATTATCATGACTATGCTTTGCATCTATTTATAAACTCGAGTAGGTTAGGACAACTCCCAATGCAAAGCTAACCTTGATTGTCTTCTTTTATCTTTGGATGATGAAGGCGATGTAGTGTATGTTGGTTTCGACCTACCGGGAATTTCTTGAAGATCCCGAGTCACTTGTGAGGAAAGCTCGAATTCATTTTGGCTCACCTCGTCGTCGTCCGAGGGCAACCGACTTCCTTTGTACCATCCACATCCAACGCTAAGGCCCAAGACACTTGTGAGTACTCGGCTCCTTCCACCGACCGGTCTGCAAGGCCACGAGGTGGCAATGGGGACTGAATATTTTGAGATCAAGGCGGGTCTAATTACAATGGTGCAGTGCTAGCCCATTCTGGCAAGCCAAATGAGGATGCCAATGCTCATCTGCAGCAATTCCTAGAGCTATGCACTTTCGTCACCGGGGTGCAAATATGGATGTGTTCATTTATTTCTATTTCCATTCTCTCCTTGGAAAGCTAAGCAATGGTTCTGCGAATCGTGAAGCTATTAACACTTGGAGTAAGTGTTCAGGCATTTCTCAAAGTTCTTCCCATTGGGTAAAACCAATGCTCTTCGTGGAAGGATTTACGGTTTTCGACAGCGACAAGTGAATCTATTCCGGAGGCTTGGGAAAGGCTTGAGGAGTATGTCACGACTGTCCTCACCATGGGATGGAGGATTGGCTTATTCTTCAAAGTTTCTATAATGGGTTGACTCCGCCCAAGGCCATATTGATGCTTGCTCAAGGAGCATTCTTCTCACTCATGATGATGCTAAATTACTCTTTGAGAAGATGGTCTCCAACCAAGGGTGGAGTGATGAAAGACTCCAACCACGGAGGGGTACTCATCTTGTCAAGGAAGCGGAACATGATTCTTGCCAAGATGGATCTTCTTATGAAGAGATTGGATGACTACACCAGCGAGAAGGCTGCCATGGCCACCACTACTCTGCCTATGGACTCTCACATGTCTTGTGAAGTGTGGCAACACGGGCACTCGAGGCAACTATTGTGCGGAGACTCGGGAGGAAGTGATGTACATGAACGGCAACAACAACAGTTATCGTCCACCTCAACAAGGAGGCCAATCGTGGAATCAACAATGCCCTTACTATCAAGGAGGTAACCAAGGTAACTCGCATAATCCTAACCAACCTTCCTTGAGAGATCTTGTTTTTGGGCAAGCTAAGATTAATGAAGGTATTAACAAAAAGTTAGCTGCCCTTGATAAAACTGTGGAAAGCCTCAACGTTAAGCTTGATAGTTTTTCTTCTGCTCGGAAGAGTCACTAAGTTTCAACAAGATGTTAGAAACCCAAATTGGCTCACCGGCTGCTTTGGTTCCATCTCCGATAAGCGGAGGATCCGGGGCAACCCGTATCCTCTTGTGAGAATGTTAGTGTAGTGTTAACCAGGTGGGGTAAGCCACCTAGGAAGACACATGCTTCTGACTATGTAGGAAAGCCCATACAACAAATTCTTGATCCATGGGAGGAATCGGTGGTGCACAAGAAAGATCCGAGCTACCCAGGCTATCACTTGCACAATCTATTACAAGCGGTCGGACATGCTCTTTGTGACCTTGGTGCAAGTGTTAATCTCATGTCCAAGGCCATGTTCGAGCAACTTGGATATCCAAACTCTCTCTCCAACGACGGACTATCCAACTCACGATTCAACGATACGATATCCAGAAGGAATTGTTGAGAGCATATTGGTCAAAGTCAAGAGCTCTTATGCCTTCGCGGATTTCATGGTCCTTGATATGGATGGCGAGGGAGGAATGCCGCTCATCCTTGGGCGACCATTTCTCAGTGATGTCCGAGCTAGGATCAATGTGGGGTCCGGAATCATCCGTTTCCGCATTGGGAAGAGGAACTTGAAGTTCAAGTTTTAGGACAAAGAAGAACAATGCTATTTAGTGTAAGATAATGTTGAGCAGCTTGGGGGAAGGACGGAGCCTTCACCCCCAAGGAAGAAATCTCCGTCAAAGAGGTTAAAGAAAATTCGGAAAGAATTGTGGAAGATTGAGATGGCACCAACCTCTACTTCTCAGGAGTGGGGTCTTTGAATGGAATTGATCACGAGAAGAGTCCAACTCGTCGGACTAAAAATGATGGGTCCTTTCTACCAAAAAGTTTAAAGCTGGTACTTATCTCATATTTCCCTTTCCAAACTTTATTTTCAAAATTGCATATTTGATTTCCCAAAAAAAAACTCTGCATTTGCATGCTAGATTTATCTAGCCTTTTTCCCTTTTCAAATAAAATTTCGAAAATCATTTACGAGTTTGAAAACCATAGAAAATTCATTTGGGCAATTTTGAGAACTTTGGGCGATGCACCTTGGCATATCTTCATATAGCCGTTGGGGAGCCAGCCAAGGCAGGTGGGCTGAGGGTCGTAGAACCCCAGGTTGGTAGAACCCAACAGACAGCTGTGGGCCCGGCCTTGTAATGACTCCTAGCCGTTGCTTAGCAGCTATATGCTTGCTCTATAAATTGGGTGTTCTTCACCCATTCAACACTCTTCATTCACACTCCCTCTCTACTCCTTGCTCTCTTGGTTTCTTGGATTTCTTGCTCGAGATTGGATCATCAAGTCTCTCTATTGTGTTCTTTGAAAATATTGTTATTGGTGGAGCAAGCTCGGTAAGAACTTCATTCGATTTCACTAACCCATCAAAGTTGCTCTTGTTGTCCTTGTTGTTGTGCTAGCATGAATTGGGCGAACACTCTCGGGAGGTGACGCTCACGCTCCGGACTCGCGGGCAAGCACGAGTGCATCCACCGCCGAGCCGACGCCGAGCCCATCAACGATGGATTATGAAGAAGAGCAAGAAGAGCAAGCGAGCCACAAGTCCGCGGAGGAGGTCGCCGACGACACCCCCTACCTCACTATGGGGCGATCGAGAGGAGCAAGCCTATGCTCTTGAAGGACCGAGTCTTCACCCACACCAGGACTTCACCCGCTCATGGAGAAGACAGGTA